>JADBJO010036161.1:0-11383 GCA_016801955.1 Conus betulinus | reverse complement strand
CGTTCACATTTTTCTTTAACCACTACAAACTTCATATCTCATTATGATCATGACCAACGCTAAAACGAAGAGAAAAAGACCCATATACTATAGTCTCTCTCTCCCCTCTCTCTCTCTCTCTCCTCTCTCTCTCTCTCTCTCTCGCCAAGAGAATCGTGGACAACGAGTCACGAGACAAAACACAACGCGTTTCGACCTCTTAGGTCTTCTTCAGGCAAGACACAAAAACAAATAATACAACACCTGCCAACCTTGCGCTGAAGAGTGAAGAGATCGAAACTTGAGTACCAAATTCGTTCATTTTCGTTGTATTATTTGTTTGTGTCTTGCCTAAAGAAGATCTAAGAGGTCGAAACGCGTTGTGTTTTGTCTTGTGACTCGTTTGTCCACGATTCTCTTGGCGATTCGCTAACATTTATTTAAGATTTGTTTAGATTTTTCGCCTGCAGTCGTCCCTTTGCAACTAGACAAACAGAGAGACAGACAGACAGAGACAATGACAGTGACGGAAAGACAGACACAGGGAGAAGACCTTGACTGATCGACCGACAACGTGAAATGCCAAACGGCAGAAATCGCTCGTCAGCCCGGCCCGTCTCTTACCCCACTGAACACACACACCCATGTTTGCCAGGGATTTGTTGCTTCCAGGACAAAAAAAAAACAAACAACAAATAAAAAAAAAAAACCAATACGCCAAACAAACAGGAATCGAGACGCCAAGCCAGTCTAAGAATTTTCATTTATTTGACGACCCTTTTTCACTTGTTGCTGCTGCCGACGGTGATATCCAAACTTGTATTGGTTGCTGTGTAGGTATCCTGGATCTTATTGGTTGTTGTGTAGGTATGCTGCATTTCATTGGTTGTTGTGTAGCTATGCTGGATTTCATTGGTTGTTGTGTAGGCATCCTGGATCTTATTGGTTGTTGTGTAGGTATACTGGATTTTATTGGTTTGTTGTGTAGGTATGCTGCATTTCATTGGTTGTTGTGTAGGTATGCTGCATTTCATTGGTTGTTGTGTAGCAATGCTGGATTTTATTGGCTGTTGTGTATGTATACTGGATCTTATTGGTTGTTGTGTAGGTATCTGGATTTTATTGGTTGTTGTGACTGGATCTTATTGGTTGTTGTGTAGGTATGCTGGATCTTATTGGATGTTGCGTAGATATGCTTGATTTTGTTGGTTGTTTAGTAGGTATGCTAGATCTTATTGGTTGTGTAGTATGCCGGATCTTATTGGTTGTTGTACAGGTATGTCGGATCTTACTGATTGTTGTCCAGGTACGCCGGATCTTATTGGTTGTTGTCTAGTATACTAGATCCTTTGTTTTCTGGTTACGATTGCTGGTACTGTTAACTACATTTATGTACAGCTGATGGTATATCCTGCTTATTCCAGACTCTCTCTCTCTCTCTCTCTCTCTCTCTCTCTCCTCTCTCCTCTCCGTCTCTCTCTCTCTCTCTCTCTCTCTCCTGTGTGTGCCTTCAGAGAAATAAGAGAGAGAGAGAAAGGGAAAGAGAGATAGACAGCCAGACAGCTAAACAGATAGACAGACAGACAGACAGACAGAAACACAGACAACGTGAAATGCCAAACGGCAGAAATCGCTCGTCAGCCCGGCCCGTCTCTTACCCCACTGAAACACACACAACCATGTTTGCCAGGGATTTGTTGCTTCCAGGACAAAAAAAAAAAAAACAAATAAAAAAAAAAAGCCAATACGCCAAACAAACAGGAATCGAGACGGTCAAGCCAGTCTAAGAATCTTCTTTTATTTGACGTCCCTTTTTCACTTGTTGCCGCAGACGGTGATACCAAACTTGTATTGGTTGCTGTGTAGGTATCCTGGATCTTATTGGTTGTTGTGTAGTTATACTGGATTTTATTGGTTGTTGTGTAGGTATGCTGGATTTCATTGGTTGTTGTGTAGGTATGCTGGATTTTATTGGTTGTTGTGTAGGTATGCTGCATTTCATTGGTTGTTGTGTATGTATGCTGCATTTCATTGGTTGTTGTGTATGCATGCTGCATTTCCATTGGTTGTTGTGTAGGTATGCTGCATTTCATTGGTTGTTGTGTATGCATGCTGCATTTCATTGGTTGTTGTGTAGGTATGCTGCATTCATTGGTTGTTGTGTAGGTATGCTGCATTTCATTGGTTGTGTGTGTAGGTATGCTGCATTTCATTGGTTGTTGTGTAGGTATGCTGCATTTCATTGGTTGTTGTGTAGGTATGCTGCATTTCATTGGTTGTTGTGTATGCATGCTGCATTTCATTGGTTGTTGTGTAGGTATGCTGCATTTCATTGGTTGTTGTGCAGGTATGCTGCATTTCATTGGTTGTTGTGTAGGTATGCTGCATTTCATTGGTTGTTGTGTAGGTATGCTGCATTTCATTGGTTGTTGTGTAGGTATGCTGCATTTCATTGGTTGTTGTGTAGGTATGCTGGATTTCATTGGTTGTTGTGTATGTATTCTGGATTTTATTGGTTGTTGTGACTGGATCTTATATTGGTTTTGTTGTGTAGATATGCTGGATCTTATTGGTTGTTGAGCAGGTATGCTTGATTTTATTGTTATTGTTTGTTTAATAGGTGTGCTAGATCTTATTGGTTGTTGTGTAGGTATGCCGGATGTTATTGGTTGTAGTTTAGGTATGCTGGATCTTTTGTTTTCTGATTAAGATTGTTGGTACTGTTAAAATGCATTTATGTTACAGCTGATGGTATACTCTCTCTCTCTCTCTCTCTCTCTCTCCTCTCTCTCTCTCTCTCTCTCTCTCTCTCTCTCTCTCCTCTCTCTCTCTCTCTCTGGTCACTATATTACGTTATGCAGTAAGGTTGAAATACTGCTTTTTGAAAGGAAAAGACTGTGTGGTGTCTTTTTAAAACGCCAGTGACAAAGTTATCAGAACAGGTTTATGGCAAATGTTGTCGAGTCATGGTGTAAGTGTAAATGTTGCTAGTAACTATCCTACATATGTGCTGCCAGCAAATCTTCTTTTATGGTAAATAAGATATTCTCCACATTTCTCAGCTCAAGTGCTGGAGTAAGACAAGTTGGTAATCTTTCACTAATACTGTTCACGTTGCTTTTGTGTGTAGTAGTACTTCAGTTTCACGTCTGTTCACACAAATGTGATATTAGACGAAGAGAGAGAGAGAGAGAGAGAGAGAGAGAGAGAGAGAGAGAGAGAGAGAGAGAGAGAGAGAGATATGCAGAAGTGTTTGTGACTATGTAAGTGTATGCATAATGTATTTATCTAAGTGCATTTAGATGTCCCTCTAAATGTCCCTACAACATACCTGCAAATAATCTTAAAGTAAATGCTTAACTGGACTACAAATTAAAGAAAAAAACAACATTAAGGCAAACTTTAAGTCTGAAAAGACATCACACAAAGACATGCCTGATAATGATGGTAAGTGAGATTGAAGAGGTAACAGTCAAACAGCAGATGCTTGCTGGTTATTCTTCGTTCTCCACAATATACATTTTGCTTCGTGTGTATGCTTAGTCCTTAAAGCATCAAGCTTGTGTGTGTGTGTGTGTGTGTGTGTGTGTGTGTGTGTGTGTGTGTGTGTGTGTGTGTGTGTACGCTGCTTGCAGGGTGGGGGTGTATAATGTGTGTGTGTGTTTGTGTGTTGATAATCTGAACGACTGTTGATCACGACTTAGTGACATTACAAGATAAGTATCGAGACAAAGAAAACTTAAACGAGAGAAAAGGGCTGCAACGTTAACTGTTCAACGCCGACCATGCAGAACTACAGAATGGTCTGGCCTGAAAAGCAATTAATGTGTTGGATGCCAGAACATGGAAAGCTGGCATGCCTTGAGAAAGCGGGTGGGGATGTGTGTGTGTGTGGGGGGGGGGGGGGGGGGGAGGTGGGGGAGGTGGGGGGGGGGGGGGGGGGGGGGGGTCGTACCTTTCGTACTATGAGGGAGAAAAACTAACGTTAAAAGTGTGTTTTTTTTCATCTGGGATATAAGCTTTATTGTTTGATAACTGATGGAGCATTGCCCAGTGTGATATTTCTATGACTGTGTCTCGAGAGAAGAAGTTTAGAAAATAGCCAAATGAATTTTCTTGTCGATTTGGTTATTGATACAAAAAAAAACCACAGTTTAACCAGTTCTCACAAACAGATGTGCGATTGGGGTTTTTCTGACACTTCGGACAAAAACTACAGTTCAACGTTAAGTGGGGCGGAAGACCTACAAGGTCCAAGGATGTTAAGACTGGGGGTGAGAGATCATCACCATTACCTTGATGATGCCAGCTCTGTCCCTCCCTCCCGCGGCAGACCCAGCAGCAGGGAATATGCGGTGGTTCTGTAGTGAAATCGTTGACCCCCAGCCATGTCAACATTACCTGAAGCCTGTGTAACTGCAGGCGAGAGCCTCGCTCGAGTGACAGCTTTTGCACTCCCTTTTTGACACTCCGCGGGGTGGACCACTTTACAGGCGCGGCATAGCACAACGAAGGTCATCTTCCAATGGGGGCAAAGGTGAAGGTCGTGTGCTCTCCTGCGGATATGATTTTTTCCCTTGGATTTTTTTTTTTTTTCAACCAAGATCAAAACTAGTCCTTGATTTCAGTTTGTGTGTCACACATGACTCTGCCTAAATCACCTTGATCACTCCCAGTTGAAAAAAAAAAAAAATGTTGGATGGCTTTGTGTATCGTTTCTCGCTTGTAAAATGTACTACTTAAAAACGTCACTGTTTCTGCATGCAGAGAGTGACAGTGATCTAGGTTCTTTTGCCTTTTAATTACATTCGAATGAATTTTTTTTCACATATAGATGATCCGTCTACACACAGAGTGAAAAACAATAAACAGCGTATTTATGATTCTACCTGCAGTTTAGCACTCTTTGTTGAATGACAGAATCAGAAAACCGTAAATGACAATGAATAAACAACAACGTAGAGAAGTGCCGGGGTGAGAAATGAGTTCTGCATCCGAGTTCTGTGACCTCTTTGATCTCGCTATATATATACAGTGCTTTCTCGCAAGATCCTTTGGTGTGACCATAGATTGACGAGACAAGTGAAGGGAGGTCGTTCAAAAACAAAGTCTCGGTCTTCTGCTTTCGCTTTGAGCGAGAGTCTCGCCAGGAGTGACAAGAGCTTTAAAGTGTCGTTGTGCCAATGTCTGGGCACTGGTACTTAACGGACGGGAAGAAATCTTTTCTTGTCTTTCTTTCTGCGTACGCAGGCTGATACTCCTGCGGGACACTGCCTGTATAGACAAGCAGTGGAATTTTGTGTGTATGACCGTTTTTTTTTTTTAATCCGCCATTAAGGCAACCATACTCCATCTATGTGTAACGTATCATCCATACCAACGGCCAAACTGGCCTTCTCTTCCGAAAGTTGGTGATGGGATTTGACGTGTGTGGCAAGATGTTGTGCGTGCCTTCACACACGGAACCTCGGTTTATAGTCTCATTCGAAGGACTGTATGGGGAATGGAGTCAGAACCAAGGTTAACTCCGAGGGAAAAATCCCTTCTGTACCGAAATTCGAACCCGCAACCCCAGGATCACGAGTCCGGCGCTCTACCAGCTGAGCTATTCCGCCCCCCCCAGGAAAGAAATCGATATGATGGCTACTCCCTGACGACCTTGACGAAAAGAACTCACTTGGGTTTTGGTCATTTGCCCCCGTACACGTAGCAAATAATGCCCAGCAACACGCACGCAACTTGAGACTTCTTCATGATGTCCGGGCCAAGCAGAAGAACACTGGTAAGCCGGATTGAAAAAAATCTATATCTATCAGGGATCTGTCCGTTTGCAAGCATGCGCTTAACGGATATTCTAAATGAGGAAATACTGCACATTGTCTTCGTGTCATTCAAACACACGTTACATATCATACATCAGATCAGGTGCTGATAACTTTATCGACAGTTTGGAAACAGTTCAAGATCGATTTGGTGCCCAGTGGCGGTTATTTGTGGCTGGGTCAGTTGGTGGCAGGGGAGTTCAGCGGGTTGGGGTGGCATTGGAATCCTATGTAATTCTCTATCACGGGGTGCCAGAGGAGGTCAGCGGGTTGGGGTCGCACTGGAATCCTATGTAATTCTCTGTCACGGAATCAGTCGTGGCACACCTCGGGGTCAGATTCAGGTTGAGTACTTTCAGACTGGTTCATTAAACGCTTGTTAACGTCCTTATATATATATAAAAAAAAAAAATCCTCCATTCTTAGAACTTGAGATATGCCCAATTTAATATGAACTCGTCCTCTGAATGCGTACTTTTCAGAAAACTGAACGAAACTGTGACTTTTCCACCAAGCAAAACGGATCGATACCATCTTTCAGAAAGCAATTCCAAACGGTTGTATAGGTTCGGTTGTATACACTGAATTTCTCAAAACCCTGTAACTGTCATACAGCTTTTATGATTGCAGGATAATGAAAGCATCAAAATGGGTAGCTACCCCCCCCCCCCCCCCCCCCCACACACACACACACACACCTCCCCTTTCCTACCTCTCCTCCCCCACCTCTGTGACCCCTCCACCTCGCCCCCCCCCTTTTTTTCCCCCTCCTTCCCTATACTGCCCTTCTTTCTCTTCGTGATCCCTCTATCTCTTCTCCCCCGTTTCTCTTCGTCACTCCACACTGTAATAAGATATCCTTTTTTAACTACATTTTTTCCTGTTTCAATGCTCAATATTTATTTGTTTTCAAGGTAAAATGCTATCGAAACATTCCAAACATGCACACTAATAATGTTTGACACCAGAGAGATCCTTTTTAAATGCTAATTTTCACTGTTCAGCCGCTTTCAAATTTCAACCCTTAGCACAGTTTCAGTTTCATCAGGAGGCGTCACTGCGTGCGGACTAGTCCATATACGCTTCACCACATCCGCTAAGTTTTTGAGAGACCACACTACGCATGATTTGAAGCTGATGGATAAATGAATAACAACAAAGACGAGACACTTGAAGAAGAGGGGTCTCGTGGCTACGACTCAGCGGATGTCTGACCTTCGCATTAGCCCGATGCGCTGACTCAGCACAACATGGCTGTAAGGACCTTTTGCCTGAAAAGAAGGTAAGATTGCGGTGACCTGTTTCAGCCTGTCGTTTCCATTTTGGTTTCGACATTCCTGTGCCAGAGAGCTGCCAAAGAGCCACGGCACTCCCGCTCAGTTCACATCCGGGTTATCCCAAGCTGCATCCCGTCTGACTGACCTCAGACAATTACGTCCATCGCCATCAGATTTAACAGAGCTATGTTCCGGCTGTTCCACGACGGGTTTGCGACTCATGTAGGGAAAGGCCGATCGACCGAGCACGTAGGAGATGAATGAGTTCGAAGGACTGGTACAGCAATGAAGTGAAGTAAGTGGCTGAACAGTATAGCTTGTAGGTGAGGGTACTGAGTCACCTCAAACCTGGGGAGAGAGGTAGAAGTGGCTGAACAGTATAGCTTGTAGGTGAGGGTACCGGGTCACCTCAAACCTGGGCCCAGAGGTAGAAGTGGCTGAACAGTGCGCATTTCCAACCATCTGGAACTGTCGTTGATTTCTCAAACTATGCATTAAAGTCACGAGTATGTATGTGTGTGTTAGGGAGTTGGAGTGTGGTACGTGGTAACGAGGTATACGTGCGTTTGTGTGTGTGTGTGTGTGTGTGTGTGTGTGTGTGTGTGTGTGTGTGTGTGTGTGTGTGTGTGTGTGTGTGTGTGTTTCTCTAGTGTAACGTCTTTTCAGCATACTTGCATGTGCGCATGTACTTGTATACTTATGTTCGTACGTGTGTGTGTGTGTGTGTGTGTGTGTGTGTGTGTGTGTGCGTGCGTGCGTGCGTGCGTGCGTGCGTGTGTGTGTGTGCGCGCGCGCGTGTATGTGTGTGTGTGTGTGTGTGTGTGTGTGTGTTGTATGTGTGTGTGTGTGTGTGTGTGCTGGCGCGCGCATGCACCTGCGCTGACGGGGCTACAGAGCATTGCAGGAAATGGAACAGGGATAGATCGGAATGGGAAGAACGTAGAAGCTGCCCATGAACAACACGTGAGTGAAGAAAAGCAGGCAAGTGGAGAGAGGGAAACCTTAAGGTGCCGTTCCACTGTTCTGAAATGACCCAGTAGCAGCAGGCTGGGCGGGTGCCGCCAGACCATCAGACGCCTTCTCTTTCTGTGAGCACCGCTGCTCTCTCTGCTGCTGAGGCTGACACTGACAGATGCCGCATGTCTTCTACCCAGACGCTGAAAGAGATTGACCCTGTCTGGAGTTAAGTGGTGTTTTTCTTTGCTTTGCTTTTCTGTCCAAACCATCCCCCCCCCCCCCCCCCCCTCCCCTGCAATTTAGAGAAACTGACTGTCTGAGAGCATGGTGGTGAGAGTTGCATTAGGTTGTACGGTGGATGGTGTGCTGTGTTGGAATGTGTGGTTTGTGCTGTGTCGGATTGTACAGTGTGTGATCTTGTATCGTACTTGGATGCTGTGGATTGCCTCGGCATTGCCTTGCGTTGCAGTCACCTGATCTGTAATAGTATTGCGTGATTTTGTTGTGTGGGTGTTCTATCGCGTCGAGCTGCATTCGTTGTATAGGATTGCTCCGCGTCGCGATGCATAATATTGCATTCTATTGTGCAGACTTATGCTGCGTCAAGTTGTCTCGTGTTACGGTATAGCCTAGAGTACCAAATTTCCTATGGCAAGAAACATTACCCATCGGGACTGTTGGGTCTCTGAGGCTATTTGCTTACCAAAAACCTGTACGTGTGTATGCGCGCGCGCGCGCGCGCGCGCGCGTGTGTGTGTGTGTGTGTGTGAGCGCGCGCGCGCGCGCGCGCGCTAGCGAGCGGAAGAACTGATGTTGAGTAGAGGAGAGAGTGTTGAGTGGGGTAGTCCGCGAGCACAGATATGTGCGTATGCATGAACTGCGAAACGGAATCCAATAAAAAAACGGTCAAAGCACTTAGCTTTCGTACTCTGAGGGGGTTATCTCCCATCCATTTGCTCTCTGCTAATGGACTGCACTTGCCTTCTCTCTAACGCCTGCGCTCTGTGTCACTTTAGTACTCGGCTATCGCCTCTATAGTCATGCAGGTACTATCTCTCAGCTGCAAGCCGTCTTCCAAATCTGTTTCAGGACATTAGAAAAGTTAGACTCAGAATCAAAAACTTACTTGGAAAATATTCCGACAGGTCGCCCTGTCTTCATCAGCTCACTGTTGCTGTTGTGGGCAGCGAGGCTGGTGGGACGACTGTTGTGTGGGGTGAACAGTTGTCAGGATCTGATTGTAGATAGGGGGTGGGGGGGAGTTCAAAGCCTTGATCTCTGTTCAGGCTGGAGCGTCTGGTCTGGATTTTCGATGATTTTGATTTGATTTTGAACCTAACTACTTTTCTAATGTCGAATCCAGAATCCAGAAACCTATATTCTTATGTTTTAGGACAGTTGGGTTATTTTGAGATTTAAATGGCGCCCCCGTACTCGCCCAGTTTCAACACGTAAAAACGGGGGCATACAATCACCCAGATCTAAAAACACGGGATGGATTATTTCATGCGTGCCACAGGAAGCAGTGGAACCGTTTTCTTCTTTCACAAGTTTGTTCTCTTTATTTTTTTTTATGGAAATCACAGGGCGTGGGAAGTGGGGGGGGGGGGGGGGGGGGGGGGGGGTGGGGGGGGGGGGGGGGGGGGGGGGGTGCGGGGGGGGGGGTGAGGGGGTCTGACGGCAGGGGGGGGGGGGGGTGGTGCGGTCTATCAGGGGGTGGGGGGGGGTGGCGCAAAAATGATCAACACAGGCAGACTGGATCTGCGTAATCATCTACTGACAAAAAGATCACAGACCTACAGTATCACTGGAACAAACAAACAAACAAGCACACAACTAGGTGTTGTTTTAAAAGTGACGTTATTTTATTGACAAAGGACCACCACAAAACTTCTGGATATTTCGGCCGAAAGTTGCTCTTTTTTTTCTTAAACAAACACAGGACACGAGAGGAAAAGAGATCACAAACAATACTTCCCTGGGGGTGCACAGCACCAATCCACAAATGAAACTAAAAGGCAGAATGCATTTTTGTGAGCACGATTCCAAGAGAGAGAGACTTGAGAGAGAGGAAGGAAGGAAGCCCTTCAATTGTGCTCACAAATGCATTTGCCTTTTAGTTTCATTTGTGGATTTGTGCTGCGCAAGGGAGTATTGTTTTCTTTTGATCTCTTTTCTCTCTTGTCCCTGTGTTGTTGTTGGAAAAGGCACTTTTCGCCCAAAAATATAGAAGTTTTGTGGGTGTCCTTTTGTAATAAATAAATAACGTCACTTTACACCTGTTGTGTGATTGTGTTGTTTGTTGTAAGCTACTATACAAGTCAACCCGTCAAGGAGCACTTTATTATCTACAGAGAAAGAGAAATTAAGAGTAGCCATACAAACATGTCTACGGATTCTATATTTATATACAAATCATACAAATTCACACACTTACCCTCACACACACCACAGAATAAACACACACACACACACACACACGCACACACGCAAGCTCTCTGAACCGGATCTATTGAAAGTTCAGTTTTGATTCAGGAGGTTAACTTGGAGGACAATGGGAACACTGTAGTTTTTTTTCAAAACGAACATGAGAACAATCTTGCGGCAGCAAGTTCACAGCTGCGTCGGAGATTTTCACACTGAATGTTGTCGCCTAGCTATCTTTAATGAAGTCATTGGTTGACACCTCATAACCACCTGCAGCTGTCCTTGACCCACCATATCCATGTGTGACGTCAAGGTGGCCCAAATGACTCTTCGTGTTCTCCACACTCGTAGGGGTGGGACTTTATTTTTTGGACCATCTTGGCAACACTGCCAATCGCGGGTACCAGAAGCAGGAGCTTCAAAACTCAGTCTTGCGCGACCCTGTCTCTCAACCACGCGACACCCCCTCCAGTTTTGGTTGTTTGTTTTTCTTTTGGGTTGGTCCTTGTCTTTGTTAACGGAACATCAAAAGCTCATAAACAAAATTTGGAACCATCCATCATCACTCATCATTATCATCAACAACAAACAACATATTACCATATTTAACTATATATTACTACTACTACTACTACTCATACTACTACTACTCACTACTACTTACTACAAAACATATAAACAAAAGAGCGATAACTCCAGTGTTAACAACTACAAAACACGTCTAATCTATTATCTCTCTCCTCTATCTATCTCTATCCTTCTATCTCTCTCTCTCTCTCTATCTCTCTATTGAGTTGGATTATTTCTATCACGTACATGCTAAAAAAGTATTTACATGGTTTACCATCGCGCCTTGTGTCTGAAAATATTTCTCTCTCTCTCTCTCCTCTATTTTCTCTCTCTCCTACTCTTCTCTCTCTC
>JADBJO010036160.1:5000-11384 GCA_016801955.1 Conus betulinus | reverse complement strand
AAACAATTTTCCAGTGGAAGTCGGAGAGGCGAGGTGGTTTAAAAGACAGCAGGAGAAACAAATAAATATAGAAAAAAAAGATGGGGGGGGGGGGGGGGGGGGGAGATGGGGAGAGAGAGAGAGAGAGAGACATCGCGAGGGCGAGAGAGAGAGGGAGAGGAGAGAGAGTCGTGAGAGAGAGAGACTGAATTGAATGAAGGATGAATGATTAATCAATTAATAATTTAGCAAAAAGGTCCATGGTCCCATTTTTTCGAAGGGGGTCAAAACATATGACGGTGAATACTAATGTAGAAAATCAAAAATCAAAACTCTCAGATAACACACGCTGTATCTATGTTAAACGTTACAAGCATATTCACTTTGCTCGCACGTACCTGGCGAAAAAAGCTTCTAATGCGTTGAAATGATGTATGCAGATATATTGCTGAAGTTTTTTTTTTTTAATTACATTTTCATTTGTTGTTGATAGTAGCAATACTAAACGAAAATTAGATGGTCTAAAATACAAATTTTGATGGAAGACCATGTATTTCTTAAGTCAACAAACAAATAATAATAATAATATAATAATAATAGTAATAATAGTAATATTTCATAATAGTAATGATAATAATAATATAATAATCACGCTATATATTTTGTAAAAGCTCTCCGAGACCTTAAAACACTTGAACATATATATTGAATTCACACCCCACACATATGCACGAATACACACTGGCTTGTAAGCCTATGGAATCTCCAACTTTCTCCATGTCCTCCTCCCCTCGTCTCCATCTGCTGCCATCCACTTTTTTTTTTCCCTCTGCTCCGACCTCCCGGCCTCCTGCCCGCCTTACCTCCCACACCGCTCTTGCGTTTCCCTCCCCCACCCCCTACCCTCTTGCCCCTGCAACACACAGGCACACACCCAAATGTGCGGCCCCCACAGTAATCCTAACCACCTATGACAACACACACACACACACACACACACACACAGAGAGAGAGAGAGAGCGATTGAGGAAGAGAGAGAGAGAGAGGAGTCTTGGAAGGAGAGGAGAGGGAGAGAGGAGAGAGTGTGTTTTCTGCTGGTTTCAGAAGATGAGACTGATCGACAGTGGCAAGGCACATTAAAGCAAAAGAACTCCGCCTGTTGGAGCAGCAGAAAGCCCGATGCTCGAGTGGATTTTTTTGCTATGATAGAAATCTGTCAGCGCTAGCAGCTGCAGAACATAAAGACCCTGCAGGAAACAGAAAAGATGTTTCAAACTTCAAGGAGATATTTTGTTCGTTCAAAGAAATAATGGGAAAAAAGGAAGGGGAGACAGTTTTGTGCAGAATTCTATCTCAAGTAGGACGACGGCATTGCATTGGTTTTAGACGGGAGCTTTTACAGACAGTTGTAGTCCCCTCCAGGAATAGGAATTCGTCAGTCGGCATCAGAGGAAAAAAAATAGAGTTTAACTGAATACCTCAAGCAGAAAGAGACGCATTGCAGAGACAGCAAGACAGACAGGAGAAAGAACCCAGAACCCATACAGAGCTACACACAGTGAGCATTTAGCAAAGATCTCCATTCCGCCCAGCTTTACCCACGCAGGGTCCCCACCATGACATGCGCTTGAGGGTCTCCCAAAAACTAGCTGTGGTTCTCCCCATGGGTTATTCATCTTCCTCTCCTCCCCGGAAGGATCCTAAGGCATTAATGGACACACCAGAGAAAGAACGACTGCATCGCCCGGCGGAGGGAGTGTATGCTTTGACTTTTTGAAACGTGGTTTTGAGAGTTATTGTCAGAGTGTTGAAGAACGGGCATGGCACAAAATTGAAGAGCAGAGGAGAGGGAGAGGAGAAGAAAACAGGAGGCGGGAGATGTTTTAAAATCCACATTGTGCAAAAATAGCGAATAAAACGAAAAGTATGACAAAATGAATTAGAATCATCATTTTGTTTATTTTATTTTCTTGTTATATCTGATCATGATTTTTGCTGTTTATGTATTTATTTTATCTATTTGTTTATGGATCGAGTTATTCAGTTATCAGTCATTGTTATGTATTTGTAGTTTCCTTACTACTCAACAGTGAAGGAACGAGGGGAAAAAACCCTTTTGTATCCACGGGTCTGACAGGGATCTGAAACCGACACTCTGGACCACCAACGAATCAAATTTGCGTGTCTATTGACTGAGCTATTCCGAACCTTTCAGTTTGAATGCAGGGGTCTTTCTCTTCGTATTGCTGTTGTTTTGTCGAAATCCAGTTGTGTCGTACACCACATCTCCATCGGAACCAATGATGCTTGGGTTTTCACTCGATTTGATGCGGGTGTTATTTCAGTAACACAGAAACAGTCAGTGATATCGAAGGTATCTAACAGTTTTAAACCACGTTCAACTGTGTGCATGCATTTTGATGGGTCTGCATAGGATTCCCGAGGAAATTTCAAAACCCTCCCCGACACCGCTAGACGATCGCCTTAGAGGAATTCAATCATTCCCGCGGTTTTTCATAATGGAAGCTTCTCGTTCATCCGTTGGTGCACCAGGGATTCGAGGACTTGCATTTGTTTTCCTTCCAAAATGTTTGAATGATGTTGGAAACCTGTGCATTGCACAGCTATCATGTAAAATGATGATTCTCAGTTCCCATAGAGACGTTGTGCTTATCATTTAATCTGAGCTTTCGGATATCGTATGCTGGTTCCGCAGTGTCGGTTTTTTTGGTTTCGGTGTCGGGTTTTTCTTCCCGCCTCCCCCCTCCCCTCCCCCCCCGCGTCCCCCCTTTTTACGAACCCCCCCCCCCCACCCCCAACTCCCCCCCCCCCCACCCCCCCCCCTCCCGAACCACCCCCCCCCCAATGCTCTTTCCCCCCCCTCCCCCCCCCCCCCCCCCCCCCCGCCTCCCCCCCCCCCCCCCACCCCCCCCCCCCCCCCCCCCCCCCCCCCCCCCCCCTCCCCCCCCCCCCCCCCCCCCCCCCCCCCCCCCTCTCCCCCCCACCCCCCCCCCCCCCCCCCCCCCCCCCCCCCCCCCCCCCCCGTACTACCCTCCCCACCCCCGTCCCGCTCACCCCGTCTCCCCACCCCCCACCCCTTTCAATCCCCCTAATCCATTTTCCCTCTTGACCTGCCCCACACCCCCCCCCACCCCCCCCCCCAACCCCCCCCTCAAACCTAAACCACCCCACTACCACCTCCCTCCCGGAACCGACACCCCCCCCCCCCCCCCCCCCCCCCCCCCCCCCCCCCCCCCCCCCCCCCCCCCCCCCCCCCCCCCACGCCCCTGTGCACAACCCTCATGCGTACCACTCCTCTCTCACTATCTCTCTCTCTCTCTCTCTATCTCTCTCTACATCCTCTATCTATCTCTACTCCCTCTCTCTTCTCTCGCGGCCCCACTCACCGCCCCCCCAGTGACACACTACTGTAACATTCTGAAGAACACTCTCGTAACACCAAAGCCACCAACAGCAAGTAAACGAGAGACGTCAAGAAAATGCCGTTAATGAAAAATACCAAAAGTTACACCCCCCCCCGTAACCCCTCCCCCCCCCCCAGCGTCACCCATGGACCCCCCCCCCACACTCCCTCCCCTCCTTCCCCCCCCTCCCCCCTCCCCCGCAGCCCCACCCAATTGTTGATGTCCGCCTGCCTCCACAAACATCCACCCCCCCAAATATACCACACAGTCTCCCAAGAGACCAGATGTACAGAACCACCCCAGACCCCCCCCCACATGTAGCATCTGGATGGGGGCCGGACCAGCCGCGCAAAACCCCCAACGCATGCCTCCTCCCGACCGCTAGACCGATACGCAGTACGTAGCCTCTCGCGCTTCTCTCCCGCTCCCCGCCCCCCGCTCTCTCTAATCTCTCTCTCGCCTCTCTCTCTCTCTCTCTCTCTCTTACTCTTCAATCCACACACACACCCAACACACACAAACACACATATATAGATCTTCTATATATACTATATATATATATATATATAAGATCTATATATTAATATCTATATATATATACATGCCCCCAACACACACACACACAACACACACAAGACCACACACCCACATACACACCACAAACCTCACACCACCAACACAATGCACACACACACACACACACACAACCACACACAACGCACCACACACGCACACCCACACACCCAAACCACACACACATGCATGCACGCAAGCACATATCAATATACCAACACGCTTACCTCCCTACTATCTCTCTCGCCTCCTTTCCTTCTTCCCACCCTCGCCCCAACACAACACACACACCACACACACACACACACACACCACACACACACACACATACACACACAAACGCACACACACACATGCGTGCATATGTAAACACGCACGCACGCACGCACACACCACACACACACACACACACAAACACACACACACACACACAACGAACGCACGCATAAAGTCACGCACCACACATATACGCATGTGTGCACTTTGTGCCCGCATCGCACCAGCATGCACATGCACTTCCCAAACTTCCAGACACCACACACACACACACACACACACACACACACACACACACACCAACCCATCACATGGCAGTCAAGACCTAGGTTCAAGAGAACCCCTGCGGTAAAAGGCAGGGACTTACGGCTCATAAAGTGCCAACAACATTTTCTTCGCCTCGCCAGTCGGATTCGCATCACCGCACTTCGCCAACAGCTGAGTTGTCAACCACATGTTTTCCCCAGCTATCATCCCACCTCTAGTCCTCCCTTCTCTTCCTCCTCTTTACTCCCTCCCGTCAGTATTTCATTTAAATCTGCCTAGCACCCTCCCCTTTTGCTCCCCTTCACCTCCCCCCCCCCCACACCGGTTCCCAGCAGTCGTCAAAGTAGTTAGGAAATGTAAACATGATGGCTATACCTTGTTTTTGCTTGTCGTCCCCATGGAGGTCAATCCTTGTCTAACTGCGAGCCCTAGGCGTCGAACGTAACCGTGAGATGGATGAGGCTGTTGGGGGCGGGGGGGTGGAGTGTTGGAATGGGGAGAGGAGAGGTTGAATGGGAAAGGAGGTGGAAGGAGGGCGGAAAGGAAGGGATGGGGGCAGAAAGGTGGGCTTGAGGGGCGTGGGGGGCGGAGGCGGAGGGAGGAGGAAATAGTGGGATGAGTTACTTGGCGTCTGTGTGGGACCTGAGTGCTGAAAAAAGGGGAACATGTTCCGCTACAAATAACTCCAGATGTGGAAAGTTCAGAGAGAGAGAGAGAGAGAGAGAGAGAGAGAGAGATCACGAACGTCAAAGGGGAAGTGGAGAGGCGAGTGGTTAATAAGAGAAAGAAGGAGAACAAAAAACTAAATATAGAAAAAGAATGGGGGGGGGGGGGGGGGGGGGGCAGGGGTGAGAAGAAACAAATGGAAAGCTCTAAAGGAATAAAAAAAAATAATAATAATAAATAAGTGTCTCAAAGAAAACTTTTTTTTTTTTTAATATTGATGGGATAGAAAATAGTCAAACAAGTAATGTCAGAAATGAATTATGAACATCTAAGATAAACAAATCAATAAAAAGGCACACACACACACACACACACACACACCACACACACACACACACACGCACGCACGCACACACGCACGCACACGCACACAGCACGCACGCACGCACGCACACACACACACACACACACACACACACACACACACCACACACACACACACACCCGAGAAAGAACAGAGTAAAAGAAAGAAAAATGTAATGAATGAAAAGGGAAAAAGAATACATATCTATTTCAGGTATCTATTTCAGGTAAGAAACAATCGAAAACAAATGTTATGATGGGAAGGGCCTGTGGCTGTGAACGGAGACCAAAACTGAACAGCATGGGTGTACTGTTACTGAAGTAGCACTAAAGATCACACACACACACACACACCACACACACACACACACACCACACACACACAACACACACACGAGAGAGAGAGAGAGAGAGAGAGAGAGAGGAGAGAGGAGAGAGAGAGAGAGAGAGAGAGAGAGAGAGAGAGATCACGGTCAAAGAGGAAGTCGGAGAGGGCCGAGTGGTTTAATAAGAAAGAAGGAGAACAAAAACTAAATATAGAAAAAAAAGATGGGGGGGGGGGGGGGGGGGGGGGGGAGAGAGAGAGAGAGAGAGAGGAGAGGAGAGAGAGAGAGAGAGAGAAGATGAAGAGAGAGAGAATGAATGAATGAATTAATTAATTAATTAATCAATTAATAATTTAGTCAAAAAGGTCATGGTCTCATCTGAAGGGGGGTCAAACATATGAACTGTGAATACTAATGTAGAAATCAAAATCAAAACTCTCAGTATAACACACGCTGTATCTATGTTAAACGTACAAGCATATTCACTTTGCTCGCACGTACTGGCGAAA
>JADBJO010036159.1:0-11384 GCA_016801955.1 Conus betulinus | reverse complement strand
ATGCTATTTTCTCTAGGTGTGTTGCTGTGTTGTGCTAGTGTGTGCGGATTGCTTTGATTGTATTGTGGGCTTAATATGCTAAGTAAGTATCTTCTTCCGTTGTACGTTGTCTTGAGATGAGTGTGTACCGGGTTTTGAGGACTTCTTGACGTGGGAAGGTTTGCTGATGGAATGATGTTGCTGCTGATTATTTTTGATGGCTGGGTGCCGACCGGGGTTGTTTGGTTTTTTTGTATGAGTGTGCTGAACTGGCCTGTCTGTCGGATGATGTGATTTTGTATTTGTTAAAACAAAAAAATCAATCAACTGCAAAGTTCAGTGTCATGTTTTTGCAACTCGTTTGGAGATTGATGAGAGAACCCTCCTCTAAGAAACATTAGATCTGTTCGTCAAGTGCCTTTTGTTCCGCAACGATTTCTTAACGAGACTGTATCCTGCCGTACAATTGATTCTCAGGCTGGTTAGCCTGGATGGAGTTGGATGGATGATAACCTTCTTGATAGGGTTTTTTTCCAGAAGTATTATTTCGCCAACTGCACAGTTGCAACCGAGTCACCAGGTAAACTGCCGTTACTAAGTGGGAAATCTTGCTTGAGTCTAGTTGCAAAGTGAAACGACTGCAGGCGGAAATCAAATCTAAACAAATCTAAGTAAATGTCAGCGAACCGTCCAGAGAAACGTTGGACACAACGAGTCACAAGACAAACCACCACTGAAATCTGAAGCCAAAAATATTATTACACTCCATAAAAAAAATGAGCTCTAGTAGTTGTGAAATCTATAGTGGTTTGGTACTTTTTTTTAGAGACATAGATCCGCCTATAACTTTGTCAAGATCTGAAAATGTAGAAAAAGCATCATGATCCAGATAACAGAAAAAATAGCCTCTGGTTTAGGCAATGTTTTTAGTGTTAATACCTAACACTTGTTTCAATCGTCGACAGTGTATACAGAATGCCACTTTCTCGTAGCTTTTTCTTTTTTCTTTCTTTTTTTTTTTTTTTTTACCAGCACAAAAGTAGCCGATAGGGAGAAGCACAAGGTTCCATCACTTCGCTGGTGTTGGTGGCGACAATTCAGTGTACCAGGACGACCCGACCCAGTGATTCTATTTCTCGCACCCTCCTCCCCGCCTTTTCCTTTCTTCGATCTTTCTGGTCACTGTTGGCCAAATCTACTTATGCATCTTCCTACACCGTTGATTGGGAACTATTGAAATAGGCCTTTACATCTCTTAATCACATCACTGTCATATCACCACCAAACTCACTGTTCAATGTACAGGTCCATTGTGACTAAAATACTTCATTCTGTTAACTACCCGGTGTCGTTGTGTTAGTAATTACAGCATTATACTCCGGGTACAGTCAGTCTCCAGTAGACTTCTATTTCATGAATGCAGTAAAACACACATTACACTGTATCATACTAGCACAAGCCCGACACATTTTCTTTTCATAAATCATTTTAAGTCAAAAGCTTTTTTTTTTTTATCTCGAAGATTTATTGGTTTTTTCACCTACGGAAACAATGCCTTACATCTGTTACGCAGGGGATAAAATTGTGTGTGATTTATGTCACATGCCTGCAACAGGGATCATTGGTGTCAATATTTGAAATCATATTTATCACCAGTTATACTAAATAGAAATGTCAACTGCATTTTCAATACTTTCGTTCGCTTACTATCAGTCAACGGTGGTGAATATGGTGGTTAGGGCACTGTTTCTCTGTACTATCATCAATTGTAAAAAGCCAACCGGGTGTGATATTTTAGTATTCTCAATGCTACCAGATGTATTGCGTCAGGACATTGAGGATAAATGCACGTGCAAATGAGTTTTGTTGTATCATTTGTTCGTTAGTATAGTTTAGGTGTCCGAAAAGTAAGTGTGAATTCTCCTTAGACATTGATTTGTTGAGTGCAATCATACACACGTTTACCTACGTCCATTAAAATGTACTGGAGTTCCTGAAACAAGGCTAACATGACAAAACTGAATATATGCACAAATGCACCACTTCTCAGTATACTTAAAATGTTAATTATCTGGATAAAAAAACGCCTTAATACGAGTAATTCCGAATGAAATGTGCCTACAAAATTTACATCATGGCACTAATCTGTCTGGGCTCTTCTTGTGCTGTCTGTGCCATTTTTCGGTTTTCCCTCTGCAAGGTATTGTACTGCAAGGAAAGGAGATGATGGGACCCTTGTCACTGCTTATGCTTATGGAACATAATTTAAAATTGGCGAGTTTCTTGGGCAGCGAAAAATATCTGGGGCATGAAATCTCTTTCTCAGATCCACAGTGACTGAAGACTCTGCCTAAGTTTCATTTCTTGACGTGTTTCAAAGATCAAAGAACACCCCCCTCGCATATAAATCAGTCTGATGACAAAAAAAAAACGCGACGACCCCCCCCCCCCCCCCCCCCCCCCCCCCACCCCCCCCCCCCACCCCCCCCCCCCCCCCCCCTAGACCCCCCCCCCCCCCCCCCCCCCTACCCCCCCCCCCCCCCCCCCAACCCCCCCCCCCCCCCCCCCCCCCCCCCCCCCCCCCTGCCTCCCCCGGCCCCCCCGAAGCAAAAAAAAAAAAAAAAAAAAAAAAAAAAAATCTGTTGCCTGGGACAGGTCATGATTGTCAGGTTGAGTCAACGAGTAGAACAAGCAATCTTGACATGTTCTGAGCAGTTTTGTCCTTTCTCTGTTATGAGAGCAGAACACACATATATAAAAAGCAGACAAAAGAGCAAAAAGGATGAAACATATAATTCTGTATCATCATGCTGGTGACAAGAAAATGAGAACATCTCCTTACTCTTATAACTTGTCATTCCGTGACTGTATACAACAGTGAAATTCAATTTTTGCAATTTCTGTGTGATATTTGGGTTATAAGGGCGGGACTGAAGGATTGAAAAAAAAAAATCTGAATGTGTCAGCGCTATGAAGGAAACAAACATGTAGAAAAAAGAATGATCGTAGGTAGATCTTTGCAAAACGATATCCTAGTCGAAGTCGAAAACGTATAATAATAATAATATAATAACTAATAATAATAATAATTATTATTATTATTATTATATTGTTGTCATTATTGTTATACCATTATCATTATATTATTTGTTGTTAAAAATACTTTACAGGGCCAGCGCGTGGTAAGGACACACACTTCTAACCACGTTACAGTCCAGGTTATCATTGCACGGCGGGCTGCCTACCTGGGTAGAGCCGACTGAGGAGGACTGCCTATTTCTAAAGGAAAAAAAAATAATGACATTTCTTTCAAATATAACACGGACCTTCCCGTGAACAATGCCCACATTGACAACTGTTGTGATGAAGAAAACCTTACAACACTGTGACAGTGGCTGAAAGTTGACGACATTCTACTTGCTTCAAACAATTAACTTTACTCAGATAAATGACGCGTGAAAGACAATGTCGAACTGCATCATACCCCTCAGGACCCCACCTGCTTGAAACTCTGATGGAACCCTGGTGTTCATGTCGACTTTCAACGTGAACCATGGACTCTGGTTATGATCACAAAGCTAAGAATGGTGAAAAACGGGACAAGAGATCCCAGGTCCCAGCATAACATTCTGTTGTCAGTTCAGGCCCGTGATCTCTCCCGACAAGAGAGAAAGGGTTTGTGCTCCAAGTCACCTCACCCAACACCCGCACTCCCAGACACCCTCCATCCCCTCAAGGTTGTAAATTCAAACTGACTCCCCACTTTGTTCCAAATCAGTTCAAACCTTCAAAATGATCAAAGTATCAAAAACTGTCCAAATGTGGCACCTGAATCTAAGAGGAGGGAGAGGAGAGCTCTGGACACGAGCCAGAGCTCCTCCCCACACCCCTTCCTGTTTCAAAATTATTTATCCTAAATGATTTGGGGGCATGGTCGAAGAAGAACTAATTTGCTCTGATTTTTCCTTAGTAAAAGAATATTGCGCCGTGTATTTTTTATTTTTTTTTAGAATGGTCCAGTGTCTGCCATTTTTACGAGTTACAGAGGTGTATGCCGTTAGTAGACGAGATCTAGACTACCTTTGTTTGCATAAGGTCGAATGATCTTGAAATATGTCAAATACAAAAATGGCTGACCTTGGTGGTTATGGACACGAAAATCAAAAAAGACGGATTTTGTTATATTGTGTTTAGCTTTTTTTTTTTTTAGTTTTCTTTTTTTCCTTTTTTCTTTTATTAATTCATACGCCAATGATACTATTTTTTTAAAATTTCATTTATTTATTTTATTTTTTAATTTTAATCATCAGAAAACGCCGATGGATCGCAAGATGTTTGAGATGCCTTGTTCAAGTATTCAAAGGGTGGTTTGTTCTGAAACAAAAAAGTGCAATAGATGTCACTTAATTATTGATAATGAAAATGATTGTTGTTAAAAAACGATTATAATTTCTCAAGGTATTTGAATTCAGAGTTCCACGGCAATGGATGGTACAAGAGGTCCGAAAGGCGTGTATTGACGTGAATGAAAGAAAAAAAAAACAAGTTTTTTACTTATTAAGATAGGCTTGAAAGTAAAATCTACCACGTGCCATTAGCTAGAGATTTCTTCGATAAATTTTCTGAATCAGTTCTGTTGTGTATGGGTGTGAAATTCAATGATTCAAAGCATTTTCAAGGCTACAAAAAACTACTGCTCAAATTTTGTACTTGCATTTGTCATTTAAATTGAGGTTATCTGAATTAATCCTAGTTGCTAAGTGGGGCGACTGCAGGCGGAAATCTAAACACATTTTAAATAAAATTAATAGCGAACCGTTCGCCAAGAAAACGTAGACAAACGAATCACAAGACAAAAACACGGCGCGTTATTCAACACCCATTCAACGCCCATCTTGCGCGAAGTGAATGAAGATAAGTGATTGCTCGTTCATTTTCGTTGTCATGAGTGTTTTGTATCTGCCTGAAGTAGACGTAAAGAGGTCGAAGCGCGTCGTGTTTTGTGGTTGTAATTTGTTTGTCTACGTTGTCTTGGCAGCTTGATATTAATTACATTTAGAATTTGACTTAATTCGTTGTTGAGACATGAAAATCTCCAAAAGCTATTCAATGCAAAATGAAGGCTGACCAGATTCTGGGCCAATTCAAACATTTGAATTTTTTTTTTTTAATCGTGTGAAATGTGTAGAGTAGTACGCTCGCTCTTTGATAAATCTGCTATAACATCGTTGTGGCTCTGCAGCATTAACAGCAATTTAACAGAAACTGGTAATTCATTTATTTTCTTCATCTTTTTTAAAACATTTTGCGTAACAATGTATAAAGAGATAATATTCACCCAAGCTTTCAGGAGTTTCTCGACAAAGTAGTAACTGGTCCATTACAAGCATTTGAAATCTGATCATATAGAGAAAAGCTCATTATGCAAATACATAAACAGTGTATTATCGCGGTCGATTAGATTTTATGTTGTAATCATAAACCTGAAATAGAGGAAGCACGATGACATGGATTGCCGAGAGAATGAAAATTATGTAGATATTGCGATACGAATGAAATAAGTGACACATTCCAGTTGGCGCTTGATCGGTCAACTGTGCCGCCTTACGTCATCGCTTTCTTTCAAAGTGACATCTGTAATTACGTTCAAAGTTATAAATGTAAATTGTTATGTAGCCTCTTCGAGGACATGATCCTTAACATCAGTCCAAGTCATTTGAATTAAGTAAGCTAGTCGGACTGGCTGTAGCTGAAGATAAAAGACTTCTCGAGTGACTCACCTGAGAAATGTCTGTGGTTTCACAGTTCGATTTGTGTGATTGTTCTTTTCTGTCTTTGAATATTCATGATATGACGATTTGAAAATTCTTATTACGTTCCATATTCCAAAATGGGCAAAAGGAAATAGAGACTTTGTCCATTGTTAAAATGTAGATTGAAAAATGCTTAATTGATATAAATGTTCAGCTATTTAGAAAGCTCATAAAATCGGAAGATTTTGTGAAATGGGAAAGCAGTGAATCCGACGTTTTTGGTGCGGCAAAGCTAACGGAACGCTCGCCACACGATTTTGAGTTGCTGAGTGATGTTCAGGAATTTCCAGCTGGAGAAGTTGAGTTTACATAATGACTGGTACACACAAAAAAATAGACGATAGGTAGGGCGGAAATGATCTCCCAAGAAGTGAAAGGCAAGTGTAGCCAGCCTGTATTGATAATGACATTTCAAAAAGCGGTCACTCATTCAACAGTGTTATATGCATTCAACACGGCCTAAGGACCATTCTTGACCGCATGCAGACACAACAATTTGACGTTTACAAACATAAACTTGTTGATATGTTTGTGACAACAGTTCACTCAAAAACAAGCGCCTAAACTGCACCAGGAATACTTTGAAATAGGAAATAAAATGAACACGACGCAAGAAACAAACCTGGTTGGTTGCAAAGTTCTTCCAATTTTAAGCCAAATTCTCGTGTTGACATTGGTGTGTGTAGGGCCTTTTTTTCGTAAGTCATTTGAAACGATTCATATCTACATACTGGTTTATATAATCTCACAACTTTTTCTTACAAAAACTGCAAGATGTAAATTGTGGCCTGTTGGATCCTTGATTCTATACGGAATGGAATGGATGGATCTGAAATGCTGTAAGCAGCATATTGTAGTCCATCAGTCAGTCAATCAAGGCATATCATACGTTCCATACCAGACATTAACCTTGCGAATGCGAATTGTAAGTATAGATATCCGGG
This sequence comes from Conus betulinus, assembly GCA_016801955.1. Taxonomy (NCBI): domain Eukaryota; kingdom Metazoa; phylum Mollusca; class Gastropoda; order Neogastropoda; family Conidae; genus Conus; species Conus betulinus. The sequence goes on along the minus strand of JADBJO010036159.1, from coordinate 4,648 downwards.
CATGCATCCATTAGAAAAGCATGCAAACACGAAAGCGCTTAAAGAAGATTGGGAAACATTATAATACATGTACATGTCTGTAGGTAATTATCCATACCCGTAAGCAGTTTTTCTTAATGCGGTAAAAGCACCCAACATGACAGCTAAATACTACATTGTAGTGGGACACAAGGCCCAGTACCAGCAAACATGTGACGTGAAGCAACAACATCTAACGATGAGAGCTATAGCAACTCAAAACGATCTTAAAGTTTATGTAAGCAGAAAAGACGTCCAAAGGACACACGAGATAAGTGGACAGAAAAACATGCAGGGATAAGCTGCCCCAGATCGTCTATAAATCTGATTCTGTTCCACTATCAAAGCTAACGTCGTGCTCCAAAATGGAAGATCGTACGTCCCAACCGCTTGCGAGTAATAAAAAACAAACAAACCAAACAAACAAACAAACAAACAAACGCTTTCTTCAGTACGTGTACAATAAGATACACGGATCTATTTATGTTAATATCTTTGATCACGATTTCGTTTTCTTAATGGTGTTCATTTGCGTCATCTACTTTCTGAACCCCCCCCCCCCCCCCAACCCACCACACACACACCCAACACCCACACACACACAACACACCACACACACACAACACACACACACACACACACACACAACACCACACAACACACACACACACACACCCACCTTCTTTGTATACGGACATTTCGGCGCTGATCTGTTTTTATTTACTCTCTTTTGCTATGATTTCTTTTCTTAAATGATTAAGATTTTCCGCTGTACTTCTGTATACAGTGTTTTGGTGCTTTAAACATTACTGCATTGATCAGTTTTTTAGCTTGAGGATGTCATTGTTGGCAATCATACGAACAGGGTTACAATTTCTTTTACGACCAGCTTCTGTCAAATTCATTTTCAGACGTGGGGTCTTTGTGTGTGTTTTTCTCTACCTTTCACTGCTGCTGTTCAAGAGATAATGAACAATTCTGCAGTATGGATTATCAACAGAATGATTTGTTACATAGCCAGGTTTTTCATCCGGTTGTAGGCCTATACTTCGTTGTCGTTCTTCCCACCATTGTAAGACTCTAAACCTTGCCGCCAGTTTCTATCATTTCCCATTTCAATTGTCTACAGTTTTATTTGTTTATTTCATTTCAATTCTCTGTAATACTGTTGACTTATCATAAGGCACTTGCTGCATGAATTATTTGTTGTGTTGTTGTGTGTTGTTGTTGCTTTCTTTCATTTTCAATCTTTTCTTGTATTTTCTTCCTATAAAATCTTTCCTTACAAGATGAACAAAATTCATTTTCTGACCATTCATCTCCCCGTTACAAATGTCTACCGAATCTTGATATTCTGACGAACATTTTACTTGTTTTATTTTTCTCCCTTTTCATCCACGTTTTATTATATGCAGCATTGTATCCTATTTCGCTTTTTGCATTTCGTTGTTGTTTTCTGTATTTGCCGTGGTAATGAGAATCAGGATCTCCTGTATGTCATCCTCGTACTCTTCCGTACTTTTAAACATCTAAATCTGTCTTTTCATTCTTCTTTTTTTTCTATTCATGACGACCACAGAAATGACCAGCAAAGCACTGGCAGAAGAATGTCTGTTTGACATGTACATTCGTTAGGAAAGAGCAGCACCGTCCTGTGCTTAGTGTATGGACGTATCAGCTCTCCCAAGTGTTGCCAGACTTTTTCTGTGGTGACGGCATACATCATCCAAGAGAGAGAGAGAGAGAGAGAGAGAGGAGAGAGAGAGAGGGAGAGAGAGAGAGAGAGAGAGAGAGAGAGAGAGAGACACTGCTTCCTCTTCACAGTCTGATGCTGCCAAACGTTTGTTTTCGTTAGGGCTGCAAGTGACTCCGATGCTTTGTTCGCAGACAGTGTTACTCAGGCCATGTTTAGAATGTCCGTCAAGTAATGTTAGTTTAATACGCCCACAAAATAATTTGTTTTCTTGGATGTGCTGATTAGATTCTTCCTTTACCAACTGTTTTGGATGCCTCACTGTTAACTGACAGAGTAAAAGCCTGCTTAAGGACGGAAAACTGTAAGACCTGTCTTTAAGGCAGTGGTCTGAACCTGAACATTTCACGGAGCTCTAGACAATTTCAAAACATTCCTTTTGTTTGCATTTGCCCGAAAAGATTCTCAGGTCCTATCTCAATTTTTTAAATTAAAGACTCGCTTCCATCTTACAAGATCAGTGTTATTTTTCTTTTCTTTCCGTAATTATTGTTTGTTTGTTTGTTTGTTTTTTGTTACAATGGGTTCTCTTCTTGCTGGCAGTTGACTCAGATTTCCGTCCGTTCTGACAGCCCGTGATCTTAGCGCTGCGTTGATCAATACATCAGCTAGATTTTGTGATCCGTATGAAGGGTATTGCTCCGAAATCAACGAAAGGTGTGGTGGTCAGTAACATTGTATGTGGCTGATACGAATGTCATTCTGTCTGATTTCGTTCTGAATTCAAACTAACCCATGTACTGTCGTGTCCATACCACGCATTCATCATTTGCATGTAATACTAGTCGACTCTGAAAATGATCAGAGCAATAACCATTTTTTTTCAGGCTATTATGTACCATGTTATGTTGAAAATCCTCAGTTCGTTAGCACTGTTTGACGTTTAATAAGGATATAACAACATCAAGACTCTCACGTCTATATGTTTTAGGTGACAACATATCATTACTGTAGAAACCGACCTAATATTTCGTTGATCTTAACATGCACATTTCTGTTAGCTTTATGAATAAATATAACCAGTCATTCATCCATTTTGGGACATGTAGCCTCGCCTTCTCCCTCCACACAGTTGAATAAATGTCTTGTTCTTTAATTCTGTGATATAAGGTTCATTGCTATACTTTGGAATCACATCTGGAGCAACTGTTAATAAACGACACCAAGCCCTGGCATTCAGGACCGCTGAAGGAACATTGTTCTGTTCATGCCATCCATCTTAACACTCTGCCTGATGAACACTTCCACAAACACGATCAGGTAACTTCCGTGGAGCGTCCTTTCGCAGGATAGAAAGAAAACGGAAACTGGAAACAGTTTGTTTTCGTTCAAGCAGAAGACACCCTGCCCATTCAACCAATATTCTTGTCCCCTGAACATCGCATTTGTTCAAAAACGAGGGTCTCGCTCGAAGGGGGCCACTGACGAGCCATGTCTGATGAAACAGGCTGACATCTTCACATCACGTGCATGTTTTTCTGCCATGACGAAGTTTTAGACTCCTACAAAACAACCTTCTATTAGAGAAACAAAACACTAACTCCGTTCTTTATATATCGCCAAACAACAGGCGCCAAGCGGAAAGCGGGCCGTGAAGCGAGACACCGTGCGCACGCTGGCGGACGGCCTGGAGGCGATCTTCTTGGACATGACGGCCCCCCCCCCCACACCACCCACACCCCCTACTGGGAGACGAAGAGGGCTTCTGATGATTCTGCCCCCGTCGCCCGCTGGTGTTGTGTCCGTCGTCTTGACACACACCACCCCCCCTAGAATGCGCGAAATGTCTTTATAAGACCAGAGTGTGTTATAGCTTCAGGGTCTGGTAGAATTAGCCTCGGTAACAACCTGCGTGATAGGTGGCGCACTTGGCATAACCACATTCAAACAAAAAAGCTAAATCATCACGACTTTTTTTTTTTTTTTTTATCGGCTTAGAGAGTTGGTGACACCTTAGCGGTATCCATCGAAAAGAACAGGATTTTGAAGACGCATGTTTCTTCTTCCTTCTTCTTTTATTCTTCTTTCTTCTTCTTTCATGCGTCTTATTTTCGTCTGTCAGATAATGCCCCGCGCAGTACAAACAGTCAGCGGGCCAACAAAAGAAAGTCCCCTTTCAAAAAAAACTATTTAGTGTAATTTAGCAGAAAATTCTTATAGTACTTCTTCTTTCCCTACACGTGATACATTTTCAATTTTCAACATATAATTAGTTCCCAGGGATATCACGATGTTCCTCTACGACAGATCGACAGCGCCACTAAAAAATTGGCTTTAGCAGTTAAGATACCTGGTCCTCGTAGAGCTATGGAAGGTTTAGTTCCGGTTCGCTCACAAGCCACCTAATCTTTTCAGTCTCTCGACGACTCAGTACAATGAATACTCTCCTCCTCTCTCTCCTCTCTCTCTCTCTCGTCTCTTCTCTATCCTAAACAACACACAAAACACAAACACACACACACAACCCACCACACACCCCAACACGACTGCGCGTGCCCCTCTCAACATTAAAAACAAAACAAAAGGAAACGGGAATAGTCGTTTCTACCATATCAGGGGACAAAAAAAACTCAAACGTAAAAAACGGACAACAACAAACAAAAGAAATCACGGTTAATCATTTTAAAACTTATTTCAGAAAAGTCTCTATCCAAACAAACATAACATTCGTCGCTCTGTTATCCGTTTCCTTTTTTCCCTACATTGGCGCCTGACACAGAGCCAGATGGCATTCTTTGGCATGACTACTGTACAAACGTATGTGCCAGAGGCCATGCGCCATCACCAACGTTCTACACTGGTTCATTGGATTCTACAGTGAGAACCGATCACGCCTTGTCCTTCGATCACTACGGCCCTACATTGCACACTGTTTCT
>JADBJO010036158.1:0-11385 GCA_016801955.1 Conus betulinus | reverse complement strand
ATTCTGTTTGCTGTAGCTGTCGACTGTGCAACGTGCTCTTTAAAACTCAGTTTTGTCGTCAATGAGCTCTCCCAGGTGCTTTTCGCTTTACCGTCCTCTTTCAGTGTCACCCTTGTACTGTTGCCCTCTTCATTTTTGCCCGTCATGTAGTATGTTTGCCTCTGACTTCAGAAAGTAGCCCATTTGAGTTTCTCGGTGTTTGCCTTCGTGGTACTTGGACTCCTGTATAGTAAGCCTATGAGGAGCGAGTCCCCTTCCTCTACTTGGCATTCCCACTAATATGTGCTCGGAGAAATCCAATTTCAGTTTGTCGCAAAGGGATGGTTTCAGTTCCTTCCGTACATACAGTGTCCATGCCTCTCCCCTCTTCATGTAAGTTGTGAAACAGTTCATAGTCTTTCAGAGCATCTCGCACTCCCCAATCAAGCAACTTCGTGTTTTCCACTTTACTTCTGTTATCCCAATGATATCAGGCTTGTAGAGGTCGACTGCTGCCTTTAGCTCGCTCCTTTTGTTCATCAGCTGGTCCACATTAGTATAAAACCAAGTGCAATTTGCAAACTTATTTACAGGTCTTTGGTGTAGAAACAGAAACGACTAGAAAAAACGACTAGAAAAACTTTGGGTAGACTTGCACCTTGAGGTAGATCAATTTACATTATTTACGGTGTTGCTATTTGGTCTCTTCAGTTCCACGATTCGCCGGGCTCTTTTCCGGACGCTTCCCCACGTTCACCACTTTTCCTTTCTTCAGAACCCAGTGAAACCCTGTCGTCCCCCGACCTTTGGGCTTCGTTCTCTCTTCTGGCGTAGTTCCTGAAAAGTGCATCTTCTTCTTTTCTTTCCTTTGGTGTCATATCCTTCCGCATAGCCAACTCTGTGCGCGCCACAGGTCTTCTCCCTCTGATTCCTCCTCCTTTGGTTTTCTGATCTCCCTTCTTCTTTTATGGTATGCTGCAATCACTTCATCTCTGGCAGCTTCTGAGGAAAACATTAGTCTGACTGGGCGGTTTTTCTGTCCTTCGTCATCAGTTCGCATGTTTCCAAGGCGACTCACGTCCAGGGATTTATGCTCGCATTTGATTTCTGTGAGAAACTGCTGAATTCTGTCCTGATCAGCTGTTTTCCTTTCCTGGGCTGTTTTTGCTTTGTCTTCCGAAAGCCTGAAGATAACCACATTGGTCTGTCTCTTGACTTTTGATTTCATTCATCTGTTCCTTGGACTTTTCTTCGAGCATGTTTTCCACGTGTTCTCTAGACTTAGCCTCCATCCTGGTTTCGAAAATGTCCAGATCTTCTTCAAGTTTTACTTCAGTTTGCTCCTTGGTGATCACCTTCACTGTCTCAATCATGTGATCAGTGAAATGTCCTTTCATCACATCTTCAACTTTGCTGTCCATTCCGGCCACTTTGATATTCAGTTTTTCCATGTCCTCTGTCAGTTTCACCATTCCACTCAGGAACTTGGCTGTTACATCATTGCAGGATTTGGGAAGTAGTAGTGCAATACTGCGTATTTCTTTTTTGCCATCCTTTTTCAGCAGTCGATATGTGACATCATCAATGTTTTCGCATTTTGTGTGATACCATATGTCACAGAGCTCGCATTGTAGAGCCTTCTCTGTACAGGGTTGATTGCATCTTCCACATGGGATTTTCATGTCATCGTTAGCGTTTGTGGCATCGGTACTCGCTCCTTCAGAGGATTTTCCTCCCACAGCCGAGGCTGGGGTATCGACCTGACTGTCGTCTGATGGTTTGTCCTTATCAACACTCGGTGTTTGAATTTTTCCTGGTGCCGATTGTCCGATTGCCTGTCTGTGACATGACTTCTGTTTTATTTCCCTGCTCCGTACTCCGACTCATGCATAGAAATGCAAAGTCAACTCACCAGCTCTGCTGTATGTGCCTGGTCAGGCTGGGTGCGTGCGTGTTCAGGGTGAAATGGCGCCAGCCCGTTAATGTCGAAATATCGTCTGTATACAAAGTTTGTCGGGCTTCGCTAAGTTGCTCGGGGTCCTCAGAACATGAGAGAAACGTTCTGTGCTCTCTTTTCACGATATAAAAACCTGCATCCTCCAAACCTGGACCAAAAACTTCGATTCTAACTCAGAGAATTTTCCAAAGTCGCCATCTTGCTCGCCACACAAGCGTTAACCGACGATGATATCACCAGAGGAAGAGATCAGTGGAGATCCTGGTCAGCTGTAGTTTTTCATTCACAAACTGGAGCCTTGACGCAAATTTTTCTGCTGTCAGAGAGAGAGAGAGAGAGAGAGAGAGAGAGAGAGAAATGGGAGGGGGGGGGGATGGGTGTTGCACTTGCCTTTACAGCTTGAGTCACATTGTGCGCCTTGACTGTGCTCCTGTCCCTAGACACTTGTGAAGGACATTTTCGACGAGAGAGAGAGAGAGAGAGAGAGAGAGAGAGAGAGAGAGGGGGGGGGGGGGGGGGGGGGGGCTTACAGACGTTTTTGATTCTACAGTTTTCTCATATCTGTGCGAAATCAAGAAATATTCTAGGTTTGACAAACGAAGACTCGAAAATGGCGCCGAAATCAGTTTAGCAAAATACCAGTTCAGAAACAAATCCATTTGTTTCTAAACTGATGCAGAAGAAGAAGAAGAAGAAGAAGAAAAAGAAAAAGAAACAAATGTAGGCTTTCCAATCCAATGTAGTTAAACAAACAAAACACATTTATTCTCGGGACTTCAGTAATGTTTTATATTATTAAGGCATTCATATTTTCAAAAGATTTTTACACGGAATGACAAAGATTCATCAGTTGAGGAAGGTAAGGGAGCTGGTAACTGGAATAAAATATTTTTGTCTGCTAAAACGCGACCGATAGCACCTGGCTACTAACAATTCAAACTGAATTAATAAAATAAAGGGAGAAGAGGGCGGAGGGAGGGGAGGAGGGGATGCACAGGCAGACAATTCCTCCATCGTCACGATCGCTCAGTCCGTTTAACTGTTGTCCGACCAATGGACCAATCAAATACAAATATTTTTGAGGGTCATATTTCATTTCATAAAAATGGTAAGTTTGCATGTGCTCATGGGCATCTTACAAAGCAAGCAAAGCATTGCACACCTTGAGAAGGACAAGTCAACGTAAGCTTACAGCGCTGAAACCAGATGCAATGAGGCGCTTTTATGACAGCACCATAATCAATTCAAGGCGCTGAAGTATGGTTCCTTTATGCACATCATGACATGAAGAGCCGCCATATTTCTACCCTTCTCCAGCAGAGCCTATCCCAAGCGTTCCCTTCTGAAAAGAATGATATACAAAAAGGCAACGAATCTCCCAACATTTGCAGAACTTGGTCCTTTCCCAATCAGCCTATATATAATAGTCTCACACTAGGCTTCTGGTTACATAATAAAAGTCGTTAATATGTCCTACCTCAAACAATGAAATAGCAGAATGCTTGAAATATGAAAATAATTAAAGGACACGGTTAAATTTATCGGAACTATTCTCCATAAACTGGAAATGAATCATATTTTGAAATTATCAGTCAGTCCTTGACACTGGGAGAACAAAATATGCTATCAAATAGAAATCAAATCTAAATACACAGACTTCTGGGAACAGCAAAAGGAAGCATTTCGAAACTATGCTTTTACGATAAAATCACTGAAAACTACCGCACAGAACCATAGGGCCTATATGATAAACGTTAAAGATTTCGAACAGAGACGTGATCTCAACAGACTGCATCGGTGCTCATGGCCTTCAAATAGAAAGGGGTAGATACACGAACACTACCAGAGAAGACAGAAAGTGCTCAGAAGTGGTTTGGTCGTAGATGAAACTCATTTTCTGGACGGCTGCTCTAGACACAAACCACAAGGCTGGAGCTAACAGGGCAGTTATCAAAAGATGACTCAGACCAAAACTTGAATAAACATTGTCCACGTTGATTGCTAGACAATAACGAATTTCTGTTTCCAACGGGAAAGGGAAGTTTTCACGAACATTCGCCCATCCAATCTCTCTCTCTCTCTCTCTCTCTCTCTCTCTCTCTCTCTCTCTCTCTCTCTCTCTCTCTCTCTCTCTCTCTCTCTCTCTCTCTCTCTCCTCCTCTCTCTCTCTCCTCTCTCTCTCTCTCTCTCCTCTCTCTACAGCCTTAAGACAAGGGGGTGAACATGAACATGTATGCACATAACAATATTATTTACTGATTTCACACATGCATAAACATACACGCACACACAAACGCGCGCGCGCCACAAACAAACAGCACCCACCCACCCACCACACACACACACACACACACACACACACACACACACACACACACACACACACACACACACACACATTGATACAGGATCATCTTGAATAGTTCTTTTTTTTTTAAGTTAAACGCTATCGCACATTAATTCTAACCTACTCTTTCTTTTCTTCATTGCCTGTGCTATAAATTCAGCGACAGATTTATATACAGTTTCATTACTACTGGAAAGGATTTGTATAACTTTGTTCTGATCGGGAATGTTGGGGAAGGATTTCAGTATGGCACATTTTTTTTACGGATATCGTCATAAGTGGTACAGTAAAATAAAACATGAATTTCATTTTCGAATCCATTTCCACATGACGGGCAATTAATATCTGTTTTGGTCCTTTCGAAACCACTGAATACAGTTTTTAAGGCCACAAACTCGGTCGAAATCTTGAGAAGCTGTCTCTATGCCACTTATTAGTAACACATGACAAATATTTTTTTCAGACTCAAAGACATTTTTGAAAGAATGAAACCATCTATATTTATCATTATCCTCCAGGAAATAAGAGTATCTTTCAACTCTCGAATAAAAGCAGATTCACACCCAACACCTTGACTCAGCCAAACTATGCCATACCCATTTTCCGTCAAAACTTTTTGTACTTTTGCTGCCCAATTAAAGTGACCAGATTCATGCTGCCTTAACAGCATTTCATAAGCCTGTCTACATATTCTTGAAATGGGCAGTGACACGAGTTTTAATCAGTATTTGATACACTTTATTGATGTCCTAAGATAAAGCAGTACAGAGAGAGAGAGAGGAGAGAGAGAGAGAGAGAGGAGAGAGAGAGAGAGAGAGAGAGAGAGAGAACCAGAAGAACTGCGCTTCAAACCATACTAACCAACAACCCATACTAACCATACAAACCATACTAACCCAACAAACCATACTAACCAACAAACCAAACTAACCAACAAACAAACTAACCAACAACCAAACTAACCAACAAACCATAACCAAACAAACCAAACTAACCAACAAACCAAACTAACCAACAAACCAACCAACTAACCACCAAACCATACTAACCAACAAACCAAACTAACCAACAAACCAAAACTAAACTAACCAACAACCATACTAACCAACAAACCAAACTAACCAACAAACCAAACTAACCAACAACCCAAACTAACCAACAAACCATACTAACCAACAAACCAAACTAACCAACAAACCAAACTAACCAACAAACCAAACTAACCAACAAACCATACTAACCAACAACCTAACCAACAACCAAACTAACCAACAAACCAAACTAACCAACAAACCAACTAACCAACAAACCATACTAACCAACAAACCAAACTAACCAACAAACCAAACTAACCAACAAACCAAACTAACCAACAAACCAAACTAACCAACAAACCAAACTAACCAACAAACCATACTAACCAAACCATACTAACCAACAAACCAAAACTAACCAACAAACAAACTAACCAACAAACCAACCAACAAACCATACTAACCAACAAACCATACTAACCAACAAACCATACTAACCAACAAACCATACTAACCAACAAACCAACTACCACAAACCAAACCAAAAACCATACAACAAAACCAACCTAACCAACAACCATACTAACCAACAAACCATACTAACCAACAAACCAAACTAACCAACAAACCAACTAACCAACAAACCAACTAACCAACAAACCAACCATACCAACCAAACCAAACTAACCAACCAACAAAACAACTAAACAACTAACCAACAAACCAAACTAACCAACAAACCAAACTAACCAACAAACCAACTAACCAACAAACCAAACTAACCAACAAACCAAACTAACCAACAAAACCATACTAACCAACAAACCATACTAACCAACAAACCATACTAACCAACAAACCAAACTGCCTTCTTCCCCCGTACCATCCGCGACTGGAACAACCTGTCCGCAGAAGTCGTCAAATCCCCCACCCTGGCCTCCTTCATTTCGAAGGTGACCAGATCCTCCACGTAAATCTCTCTCTCTCTCTCTCTCTCTCTCTCTCTCTCTCTCTCTCTCTCTCTCTCTCTCTCTCTCTTTTTTTTTTTTTTCTCAAGCTGCCCAGTGACCCTCCAGCATGTCAATAATTGCCGAATACTCGGCATGTGGACATTACTGGAAGAAGAAGATGCTATTCTATTCATATTTGTTTTAAATGGTTTATTTTCATACACATACAATACAAACACGCTCGCGCATGCTCTCTCTCTCTCTCTCTCCCTCCCTCTCTCTCTCTCTCTCTCACACACACACACACACACACACACACACACACACACACACACACACACTAGCACGCATACATACACAACTTCCCGCCTCCGGCCCCCTCCTCGATCCCCGCTTCTACCCACTATTATACACCCAAACGTCCTGTGCTCCGTACTCTGACGGTACACGTAGCAGAGGCCTACATCTGTACAAAGTCACTACGAAAGAGCGGGGGGGGGGGGGGGGGGGGGGGGAGCAGAATAGGAGTGGACGCGGATGGGGAAGGGAGAGGGAGCGGTGGGGGGGGGGGAGAAAGGTGGTGCAGCACAAACACAACCGACTTGGATGTCGTGCACGGCCGGTGGACTTTGGACTTTGGACCTGGATACCCTGGGACATCGTTTTGTTCCCCTGCCCATCGCCTCTCTCAACCCTCAAACCCCACCACCACCCGTTTAACCCCACCCCTGTAACCTCAACAGCCTCCCACAATGCACTGCGCAAGAAGTACCCAAGATGCAATCGGCTCTGGAACCTTCACTTTAGGAAGACAGCGTCGTTCCGAGTTTGGCTTTGGCCGTGGCTGGACGTGTTTTGGAGTCTGTTCGTTAAGCCTCGCTGTTCTTGTGTCTGTCTTGGACAGTGGTTCTTTGCGACCTCCTTGGACTGTGTTTTGGCGCTGGTGCCTAGTTCAGCCTTTTCGGCCGACGTTTTTTGCTCTTTGTGCCTTTCTCGGACGTTTGTGGTGTTTTCCTGGGTTTTTCTGTCCTGGTTCTGCTGTCTTTCTTTCCTGGCTCTGCTGTCGCCTCGGCCTGTGCCTTTCTGCCGTGCCTTTTGCCCAGGACGTTGCCTTCGTGTTTTTCTGTGGACACAGTTTAGTTAGTTTTTTTTTTTTGTTTTTTTTTTTTTTCTTCTTAACTTCAGATTTACCAAGACTCGTTTTATGTCGTTAACTTTCTTTCGTTGGTAAGAATAGTGATTTTGTTGTTGTTGTTGTTGTGTTGTTGTTGAAACTTATGATTGCTTTGGCTTTGACGAGACGAAAAACACTCGCTCTGAGCCGCCTTTGAGGAAATCCGATTCATAAGCTGCCAAAACTATAACAACGTATACTGTAAGGCATTGCGTTTAACTTAGGCTGATCAGAGTAACACACCTCGCACAATTTAATTTATCAGCGCATTAATGGCCGTGTATTTATATATATATTGCTCTGACCCGACATTGAGGAAATACGTATGTTTGTTAAAACTATAACAACGTATCAGGATTGTGCCGCATTTAACCTAGGCTGATCACAGTATGGCACCTCGTGCAGTTTAATCCATCTGCGCATTACTGGCCGTGTTTCATGTTATTTAGTTCACACTACACATATCCACGACACATTTACACCGTCGATGCGGTTTGAGATCAGAATTTTTTTTTTTTTTTTTTTTTTTTTTAACGAGAAACGAATTTTTGTGTGTTAAATCAAGCTGTTCCTTCTTTGAGGTTTCGCTTTCCCTGTGTTTGTCTGAGGGCACCATGTGTGCGTCTATTCTAGACAAAATGGGTGAAGTTGGCCTGGAGACTGTAATTAATGTTTTTACCGTGGGAACATGGCCTTACTCGTTTGTTATTTACAAGTCTCATGAGGAAGGATTTGTGGGACTGATGGAAAGGGAACCAATGGAGGCAAGATCTCACCAAGTGAACCTTGTGTGAACCTCTACGGATACCCTCATGCTTTGCAGCAATGTTTAGTTGTGAGACACCCCCCCCCCCCCCCCCCCCCCCCCCCCCCCCCCCCCCCCCCCGCCCCCCGTCTGTCGGAGTTTTCCCCCCTTGTGCTCTTCCACCCGTTTGTCGGAGTTTTTTCCCCCCTGGTGCTTTTCCACCCGTCTCTCGGAGTTTCTTTAGGCCTATCTGGAATCTCCCGCTTCCAACGGGAGTATATTTCAAACTACTGGCCACTTTCCGCTGGTGTGTCGGAATTTCTGTCGGCAGTCTCTCACTTCGTACAGGAGCATGATATCCTGTCGGCTCCTTGTGTCGAAATTTCCGTCGGGAATCTCTCACTTCCTAAAGGAGTGTGTTATCTTTTTTGTTTTGTTTGTTTTTTGTTGTTGTTTTTTTTTTTACCCCCCATTTCTCACACGTGTTGGAATTCTCTTAGGGTTCTTTCGCTTTCAAATGAGAGTGTTGGAGTTTCCATAGAGAATTTTTTTTTTTTTTAGAGACTAGTGTGTTATCCTATTAGCTCCTTTTCACTGTATGACGGAGTTTCCTTCGAAAATCTCTCGTTCCCTTAAGCGTGTGTTATCCAGCAGGCCCCTTGAACCTGTCGCTTCCTAACCCAGTGTGTTATCCTGCTGTCTCCTTTCTTCCCATGTGTCGGTGTCGTTGTTGCAACAGCGATTACCTTACTTGATTTTAGTAGTTCGCAAACTGAAATATGTCAACGCTTAAAATCCCTAGAATAGACAGGCTGTTTGCTAAATTCCGCTCCCCTCTTCCCCCGTCTCCTGCGCACGCGCCACTCCCACTCTCACCACCACCTGTCCGATTTTTTAAATTCTTCCTTTCGTCCATATGTTCTTCAATACGTACGGACGCTCAGGCATTTTCCCCCACAAAAAGAAAAGGTCTCAATAACTTCTTATCATTAAAAAAAAAAAATTTTTTTTCAAAGAGTTAATTACAACAACAGCAGCATAGGGTAGGGAACAGGGAATACACATACACAGTTTACAATGGCACCCACACTCTTAGGTGAGTTTAAGTCCTTTGTGTAACAGCCCATTCACACTTTTTGCCTGCATTGAAATGATACTTGCTGCTAAAGCACTTGCCAACAACTTTTTACTGTCATCTTTAAACACAGTATGGTGATGAGTGCAGGCCAGAAAGACTGTATTCAGTGTGCTGTAACTGACTTTCCTTTTTCAATTTTAATTTGAATCACCCCTCCAAAATAACTTTTTTCATGATGATAAGACAGTTTTCAAACACCTGAAGTTTTGGGGATCACCTCAAGTGAAAGAAAAAAAAAATGGGGGACAAAAAAACCTGTGTATCTGTATACACAATATCCAGCTCAGATTGATAAACAGTTTGTGCATGGTTAATGGGAGAGACTCAAAATTGAAACACTGCTGCACTGATAGGCCTAGGTGTTTCCCTTTCGGCAGTGTGCATGGTTAATGGGAGAGAACTCAGAATTAAAACCACTGCACTGATTGGCCCTAGGTGTTTTCCCTTTCGGCAGTGGTGCATGGTTAATGGGAGAGAACTCAGTAGTGTACTGCCACTGTACTGACAGGTGTTTCCCCTTCGGCAATTCGGGCACAACTCAACACTCATTCTTAAAAATCAATATCTGTATCAGATGGAAAGCTGCAAGATTTTACTGGGAACTATCCTCATATATGTTCATTTCTGTTATTATGATGATAGCTACGCATAACTAGTTATAATTTTTTTTCTTTTCTTTTTTTCCTCCAACCCTGCCTTCATAAAGACATCATTTTTTGTAAAAGGAGGCCAAAATTCAGCAATTTTTTCCACATAGTACATTTTATGACCAGTGTATTAGTACCGATAAAGTACTAATTTGATTTTATAGCAATGTTAATGTTGAAATGATTTTTTGCTGCATATAGGCTAAGTCGGTGTGTGTGTGTGTGTATGTTGAACAGCAAATAGCATTTCAAGCAGTCAGAGAGTTGATAAGACAGAAAAAAAAGAGAGGGGGGGGGGGGGGGGGGGGGGGGGGAGGGGTCAGCAGGGTCAAGAGTGATGTGGGGGGAGGATGGGGGGAAAGAGGGACTGGATGAGAAGTGGGAAGAACAGTAAAGTGAAATGTGAGGGAGGATGGGGTGGAGAGACATAGGAAAATGCACACTCAGTACCACACACAAAACATATGGACACATAAACTCAGACTGACACACAGACACATTTCTGCCATCACCACCACCACCACACACACACACACACACACACACACACACACACACACACACACACACACACACACACACACACACACATGTTGCATGCTATATTTGTTTCCTTTTTTATGAGGGCAGGATGTAAAAACAAGCTTGACAGCTTATTCTTCAACCCTCAATAAAGATCATTTTGACTTGACTCAACACACACGCACACATACATACACACAAGAATAATAAACATCCTGACCTGATGAGTTCTTTGCAGCTTGTCAATCAAAAGCACACCAGAAAAAACAAACCTGGAAGTTTGATTAAGTGGTGTACTTGATATTATTCTGAAACTATATAAAGAACATTTTAAACAGAACACCCCCATCCTCCTTCCACCCATACACTCCACACCATTCCATCCTACCCCTCACAACACTTATGCTTGTTTATACCACTCACCTCTGCTGGGCCGCTCAAAGAGTCCATAAGATATTATGGTTCATGTTTGTATGTGTGTGTAGGAAGAGTGGAGGGGAGGAGAGAACAGTGTGCTTGCATGTGTGTGCAATGTGGGGGTGGGGGGGCAAAGGAATAAGGAGGGGATGGGGAAGAGAGAATACACATACACACACTTCTCTCCGCAATGCATAGATAAATTATTGTGTTTAGTGTACATTCCGGATAAATATCAGCTCCTAATATACCAAATTTTCGAAGAAAAACAAAAGCCAAGAAAGAATCACATGCTATTTTTCAATAAGGAAAAAACTTGATTAAGAAAAATTTGAGTATGTAAATAAAAGTAATGTTGAATAGGGAAACAAAGCACTAGAATTAAAAATAACAACAGCACTAACAAGGCCCCATCACTCATCTGACCTTATTATTGAGGGGTTTTTGTTCAAAACTGATGTTTGGGAGGGTTTAA
>JADBJO010036157.1:7500-11385 GCA_016801955.1 Conus betulinus | reverse complement strand
TCCGTCGGAGTGCAACAGCAGGGGCCAGAAATCCACCAGTCGGACATCGACACAAGTCTGGAGCAAGCTATAGACAAAAAGTATTTCGGAAGGATGTGTTCCATCAAACGGATGATGTAAGTGTGCTGCTGTGTGAATCAAACGACGTCGTTCAAGAATATTCACCACACACACACACACACACACACACACACACACACACACACACACACACACACACACACACACACACACAACACACACACACACACACACACACACACACACACACACACACATTGGTGGGCTTGTGAACAGTGGTAAACAGACACAGCAGTGTTAACCGACTTGTTGGCACTGCCACAAAACACTAAAACACATGGGCTGAAAAGTTTTTTGATACACACACGAGAACGACACCAGGCTACACAGTTGTCTTCGACATGGGACAACCTCAGAGGATGAAAATTATACCACTCCATCTGTCAAGAAAAAAAAAAAAAAAAAAAAAAAAAAAAAAAAAGCAAAGCAATTAAGAAAGTGGAGCAGTCGTATCGTGTGACACTGTACAACAGATCTATAAGTAGCATTGTCACAGGACATGTCATGTCATGTCATTCATGTCACGTATTTAGTATGAGAATCAGCGTTCATTTGCACACAGTTTGACATGTTATTTTGTGTGTTAATGTTGTTTGCTAACCCCCACCCCACCCACACCCCTCTATCTCGGCCCTCCCTGAACCTTCTCTCCTCTAACATAATGCATACACTGATCACTTGACGTTCTGTGTTGTTCTGATCCTCTGTTAACAAAACTGGGTGTCTGTTACCCTCCCCCCCCCCCCCCCCCCCCCCCCTTCGTTTCTCCTCCCTCCCCCCTCCTCTGCCATCCACCCACCCATCCACCCCCTCACCCTATCCCAAAACACGCACAGATAATCAACGTCGATATGTGAGAGAGGGACATGTTTGCATGGAACTGTTCGATCAAGATTTCTTGACTGGCCCAGCCCGTTGTGCTGGTTGTTGTTGTTGTTGTTCACTTTGATCTAAAGGAAATCTTTAGTTCTGGTGTACTGATCTACGGCCAATCATTTATCTTCTCTGTCGTGCTTTGGTACGATTGAGTAGGAAAAACGAAAACAAAACAAACAAACAAAAGAAGAAACACAAACAAAAAATCTTCAATGAAACATATAAGCAATAGCATATCAAAAACATATACCTAAACGGATAAATACGTCTCTTTAAAGGTGCGCGCGCTTGCTTGCTGTGTTGTGTGTGTGTGTGTGTGTGTGTGTGTGTGTGTGTGTGTGTGTGTGTGTGTGTGTGTGTGTGTGTGTGTGTGTGTGTGTGTGTGTGTGTGTGTGTGTGTGTGTGTGTGTGTGCGCGCGGTCTCTCCCGTCTTTGTGTGTATGTATGTGTGTCTGTGTGTTCATATTCGTCCGATTACGTATATGTTTTCATACGTCATCACCTATACGTATCCGTTATTTGTCTTTCGTATTATGTCACAAGTCCTGAAGATGAGCGAAACGTGAAGATATTTGTTTTGTTTGTTGTTGAATTGTTTTTGTTGTGACTGGCGACAGCCTGTTGTAGTGGTGTTCTTGTGTTTTAGTTTGGTCAAGAAGAAGGAACTTGGTATCGGTGTGTGTGTGTGTGTGTGTGTGTGTGTGTGTGTGTGTGTGTGTGTGTGTGTGTGTGTGTGTGTGTGTGTGTGTGTGTGTGTGTGTGTGTGCGCGCGCGCGCGCCACACACACTTGTCTGCGCGTGGGTCTGTCGCGTGTTTGTGTGTATGTATGTGTGTCTGTGTGTTCATATTCGTCCGATTACGTATATGTTTTCATACGTTATCGCATATATGTATTTATTTGTCTTTTGTTTATGTCACAAGTCCTGAAGATGAGCCAAACGTTGAAGATTTTTGTTTTGTGTGTTGTTGAAATTGTTCTTGTGTTTTAGTTTGGTCAAGAGGAAAGAACTTGGTATCGATGTGTGTGTGTGTGTGTGTGTGTGTGTGTGTGTGTGTGTGTGTGTGTGTGTTCTCATTTTACTTATAAATGTTAAAAACGTCTCCCTGTTCATTTTCCTTTAAGATTTTTATGTCATCGAGATGGTATTTGTATCGTTGTCGTTTCTCTTTAATTTATTTACGGTTTTTTTTTTTTTTTTTTTTAAATGTCGGTACAACAATGTTAATCTGACAGTAAATGGTTCCAGTCAGTCAGTGTGTGTGTGTGTGGTGCGTACGTTTTGTTTGTGTAGGATGACGCAGCCTGTCAAGTGCGAAACTCTTGAGCAACAGAACTGTTTCCAGCCCACTGAGGAAAAAAGGGAAGGGAGGTGGTCCTGAAAAGGACCTGAAATTGAAAATGGAAGCCGGTGTGGAGCAAGGAAGACAGGCTGCTTAAGCCTTGCCACCTGGGGCCTTGGTCTGCGACTTCTTGGGCAGGAGCACCCGCCTGGATGTTGGGCAGCACACCACCCTGTGCGATGGTGACGCCTGACAGGAGTTTTGTTCAGCTCCTCGTCGTTACGGATGGCCAACTGCAGGTGACGGGGGATGATCCTGGTCTTTTTGTTGTCGCGTGCAGCGTTTCCTGCCAGCTCCAGCACTTCGGCGGCCAGATACTCGAGCACAGCGGCCAGGTAGACGGAGAGCTCCGGCACCTACACGCTCGGCATAGTTGCCCTTGCGCAGGAGACGATGGATACGACCCACGGGGAACTGAAGTCCGGCTCGGGAAGAACGGGACTTGCTCTTTCCCTTGACTTTTCCTCCTTTGCCGCGACCACCAGACATGATGACGATGACGACGGGTACAGAACGTGCTCTACGTAGCAAAGTGTGTTGGGCGCTTCAGCAAGCGAGTGTGGGCCGGTTACGGACGCGCATGTGAATAGAGCCTCGCTGACGGCCCTGCCTTGTGCGACAGGAAAACCAACGGCGTTCACGCCGTGAGGCGCGCAGCCGCCGAGCGAACTCAGCCACTATAAAATTCCCAGCCCCCGGGTCGGCGGCGGCATTTCTCGACAGAGCAAACGACTGTAGTCAAAGCATGCCACCGAAAGTGAGCTCGAAAGGGCGCCAAGAAGGCCGGCAAGGCCAAGGCCGTTCGCACCGGGGACAAGAAGCGCAAGAGGAAAAGGAAGGAAAGCTATGCCATCTACATCTACAAGGTGCTGAAGCAGGTGCACCCAGACAGACACTGGTATCAGCAGCAAAGCCATGTCTATCATGAACAGCTTCGTCAACGACATCTCTTTGAGAGAATCGCTGCCGAAGCTTCCAGACTGGCCCACTACAACAAGCGCTCTACCATCACCAGCCGCGAGATTCAAACGGCTGTGCGCTTGCTGCTGCCAGGTGAGCTGGCCAAGCACGCCGTCAGTGAGGGCACACCAAGGCGGTGACCAAGTACACCAGCAGCAAGTAAACCTGCGCGCGTCTGCTGTCTCCCCCAATCGACCCCCAAACTAACTAGGCCCTTTTCAGGGCCACCCATTTTTCCTGAGCGGGATGGTTTGTGTCTCGTTGCTCAAAGAGTCGTCGTCGTGGCCCCCTCTTCCCCTTTCGTTTGGTGTCTCGTTGATAATAACGATAGCCTAGGATGATGTGACGGGAAGATGAACCCACAATCCACCAAGAAAAAAAGCAAAGAGAGAGATAAGGAGAGAGAGAAAAAAAAAAAAAAAAAAAAGCCCAGCAAACAAGACAGTGGAGCAGTCGTGCCCTACGACAGATCTATATTTTGCATTGTCACAAGGCATGTGTCATGTCATGCCATGTCATGTTAGGTATTTGGCCTGAAGATCAGCGTTCATTTGCACACAGTTTTTGACATGTTATTTTCATGTTGATGTTTTTTCTTCGGGTTTTCTATTGGAGTTGGTGGTGGT
>JADBJO010036156.1:0-7500 GCA_016801955.1 Conus betulinus | reverse complement strand
AGCATAGGCAGGATTTGAGCATCAAACAATTTCAAAAACAAAGCAAGAGATTCATTATTCAGCTTCGACAACTTCTTCATAAAGCATAGCAATGCATTTTTGGCTCTGCAAGCAATATTTTTACATGCGAAAGTGAAACTTAATCGCGTAGAGAAATATACACCTAATATATATATATATATATATATATATATATATATATATATCATTTACAACAGGCATTTATTTGCCCCATCATATGTCCATTTTTCCCGAGAGGAAAGGTAACCCCCTTTTCTGAAAACGATTATATTACTTTTACTTAAATTTACTTTCAGCTGGAGTGAATTAGCTGCCCTTTGCAAACTGTTAGTTGAGTTTGGAGGCCTATTACTGTCTCTGACATTAATGCCACGTCGTCGGCAAGCAATAGAATAAATATTTTCCATAGCATCATTTACAAAATGGGCACCATGTCTTCCAGAGTTTATCACTTCCAAAGTCAGCTCATTAATGAATAAAGAAAACAAAACTGGGCTGCA
The DNA here is from genome assembly GCA_016801955.1 of Conus betulinus. Lineage (NCBI taxonomy): Eukaryota > Metazoa > Mollusca > Gastropoda > Neogastropoda > Conidae > Conus > Conus betulinus. The sequence continues at coordinate 6,979 of JADBJO010036156.1, read as the reverse complement.
AACATCACCCTGCTTAACACCTGATGTGCAATTGATATAATCAGTTAAAGCAGCACCACATCGTACCTTTGCCTTTACACAGTCATACATACTCATAATGCATTTATACATCTTTCCACGAATACCGTTTTTTTTAACAAGATAGGCCAAAGTATGGTTCTATTGATAGAGTCAAACGCTTTCTCAAAATCGATGAAAGCAACATACAACTTACGGTTCAGACAAAATTGTTTTTGAATGAAAGCCAATAATGTGAGCATATGGTCTATGGTGGAACGATTTTGTTTAAACCCAGCTTGAAACTCACCTGTAATGTTATTGTCCTCAACCCACACTTGAAGTCTTTTATTAATATATTTGCACTATATAGTTTGCTGCAAACATTGCACAACGAGATTCCCCTGTAGTTATTTGGATTGGTAACATTACCCTTTTTATATAGTGGCACAACAATTGACTCACACCACCAGCTTTCAGGAGATATGCCTCTCTCAAACAGAAAATTAAAAAATTTACCAAAAATTCCATTACCAAATTTGATTTGCAGGCATTTTTAATAAATTCCCCTATGATTTTATCCGGACCGGCAGCCTTGCGACTTTTCAGAGTTTTCAGCGCAATCAAAACTTCTTCTACTGAGATAGGTTGATTCAAATTATTTTCCCCGTCATCATCGTTATTTTCTTCATCATCATCACCATCATCATCATCATCAAAAGCAGCAGCAGCGGCAGCATGGTCATCATCATCATCATCATTATCAACATTGTCATAAACATCATCATTCTTAACAGCATCATAAGCATTTTGGTCACTATTACTTTCTCCCTGAACCAGAACATTATCAAACTTGTCTTTTCTTTCCAACAATTCTTTAAAGTGTACATACCAATCGCTTATGCTAATGTCACTCGATATCTGCCTTCTTGTTGTAGATATTTTACGCACAGATTCCCAGAAATCTTTTTGATTATTTACACAGATCGTAATAAGTCAGTTAATAGAGTCTCATTGAATTGCTTCTCTTTTCTCTTTAACAAATGTTTATACTCACGTCTTGCTATACATAAAGAAGTGCGATCAGGTGGAGACAAAGTACGCTTAAATTTCGTCAACAAATTGCGTACAGTTTTCTTTGCTACACGACATTCTTATCATACCAGTCGTCATCTTTCACGTACCTACCAATGTATATTTGTTTCTTCATACAGTCTGCTGCATCTTTTATACAATGAATAAAAACCTCAAGTGCTTCGTTGATATTTATATCTATTAAACTGATCGCCATTTCCAAACTGACTTTGCATGTCGTTTGAACAGATGTTGTCTCTGAACACATTGCTATGGGTTTCGTCCCATACAAACTTTTCGAAAATTTGAACATCATCCTGAACACAAATCTCATTATACATAGGGAAGTGAATATATAATTCCAAAGACAAATGGTCAGATTCATTCTATCAGACACATTCATTCTGATGCTATCAGATACTCTTGAATACAAATCATACGACAGTAAAAAATAATCATCTACACTGTTACCATTATCAGCTATGTAAGTGTAATGACCTTGTGTGTATACATATCTATCTATATATATATGTAGACACGCGCACACACACACACACACACACACACACACACACACACACACACACACACACACACACACACATATATATATATATATATATATACATAAATGTGTGTGTGTGTGTGTGTGTGTGTGTGTGTGTGTGTGTGTGTGTGCATATACATAAATGTGTGTGTGTGTGTGTGTGTGTGTGTGTGTGTGTGTGTGTGTGTGTGTGTGTGTGTGTGTGTGTGCTGGGCAGGTCTTTTCCCCACAGTTATGTGACGACAACCCTGAAAAAGTGCTGCGTGATGGTTGGACTGTCACGACTAAATAAAACCATCCTCGTGCTTTTCTTTTCTTTAAACTGACGAGCAAAGGAGGGGGGGGGGGGGGGGGGATATATGGTGGGAAAACCACTCTACAAGACTGCGGGACCCTCTGGAGGCTGAGAGAAGAGAGTTGACCGATGTCCACCACGCTGCAAGACTGCGGGACCCTCTGGAGGCTGAGAGAAGAGAGTTGACCGATGTCCACTACGCTACAAGACTGCGGGACCCTCTAGAGGCTGAGAAGAGAGTTGACCGATGTCCACTACGCTACAAGACTGTGAGGCCCTTCGTGAGCTGCGAGACAAGACATGACCGACGACCAATGCTCTACAAGACTGGGGGCCCTCCAGAGCCTGAGAGAAGAGAGTTGACCGATGTCCACGAGTTTACAAGAGAGAGAGAGAGAGAGAGAGGCCAATGTCCACCACACTACAAGACTGTGGGGCTCTCGAGGGGCTGAGAAGGGAGACATGGTCGATACCTAGCGCTCTACAGGAGAAGCTGTATAGGTCTGCAAGTTTCTGAGGGGGACCTCCCATTTCATCCTTTGTCCCCCACGCAGGTGCTAGCAATCTACACACCGCTGTCAGTGTCAGGTCGTGATGAGGCCACGTACCGGTGGAAACGCTGCGCTGCTGAGGAGGGGGCGTTCATCCATGGTTGTTCCAGTAACTCAGTGTTTCCGTGGAAACTGTCTTTGTCTCTGTCTCTGTCAGACTGACTGACTGACTCTCTCTCTCTCTCTCTCTCTCTCTCTCTCTCTCTCTCTCTCTCTCTCTCTCTCTCATTTTCTATCTTATGCTCTCTCTCTCTCTCTCTCTCTCTCATTTTCTATCTTATGCTCTCTCTCTCTCTCTCTCTCTCTCTCTCTCTCTCTCTCTCTCTCTCTCATCACACACACACACACACACACACACACACACACACACACACACACACACACACACACACACACACACACACCAGGCACGCGCGCGTACGCACGGACGCATTCCCACACTTAGACCGTCAGTCAGTATACCAAACCCAAATCCACCTGACCTGGTTGATCTGGACTGTTTATTCAACAACAAGGGAAAGAAGCTTTCCCTGTTTGCCCGTTCACACAAAGGCTCGCACAGCGCTGGGACTAATCACCAAAGCCTGGCTCAGAAAACAATAGGCCAACACAAGACGTGCACATACAGCGCCCTCTGCAGCACGTAAGGGGATCTAACATTTCGTCAAGTCAGCCATTGGCCTTCCGTATGGATGCCCTTTGTCGCCAAAACATGTCAAATCAGCATTTACCTATCATGGGGTGATTTAGAATAGGATATGCGACATTTGTGAACGGTGAGCGATATCTAGATTATTTGTGTAATGGTCATTACTCCGTCAAGAATGCGTTTTATTCGTAAACAAATGACGACATGTAAATAAAACATTATATGCAGAAATAAATCGTGATGTACAGCTAATGCGCCATATTCCTAAGTTATTCATAGATAATGCATTGCACACCTAAATAATCCATGTTGATCGGTAACCTTGTGTTCACTTCTGAATCAACCGATACTGAGTTCAATGCTTTTGGGGCAAGGGTAGCCCATACTTTCTTACCCGCAGATCAAAGGAGCACATGAGGAAAGAGTAGGTAACGGGTAGGTAGTGGCTGACACGCCGATAATCCGGTTAATCCATCCTAGCGGGACTGACTGTCATCTTGCTTTTCGTTCTACCCTTACAGAAGAATGAAAACGGGAAAGATCAAATATAAAATGTACAATGTAAATGAGCGTCCAAAAACATCCAATTCTATCACAAAAACAATACGTGCATTATTTCAGTGAACTTGGGGAAAGAGAACATCCTAGTTAAAAGTTACATGAGTTAGGAAACCAAAATCCAGAACTCCAGACGCGCGCGCGCGCGCACGCACACACGCGCACACACGCGAATAGCTCTCGTGCCGTTCCTCTCATACCTAGACTCTCTCTCTCTCTCTCTAACTCTCTCTCTCTCTCTCTCTCTCTCTCTCTCTCTCTCTCTCTCTCTCTCTCTCTCTCTCTATTATCCCCGTATTCCGTGATGATTCTGTAAAGCAGTTTCATTTTATTTTGCTGAGCCGAGTCTAGATTAACCAAGTATGTAACTGACAAAGATGCATTAATACTGGGTTACAGCCATTCGACTTGACCCAATTCTCCCAATGCACACAGAATTGATACTGTATCCATGTCACTCTCTTGCGTGTACACGGAATATTAAATTCTTTCGGGACGTCACGGTATGGATATCAGTTTGGGCCGAAGGTCAAGGTTAACAACAGCAAAACTCGTTTTCATCGGATTTTTTAATGTTATACAGACACCCCTCTGAGCGTATTGACTGGCACGAAAAATTCAACGAAATTAAGGAGGCTGCTTCACTGGTCGGAAACAATCATTCTCCTCAGTGATTTTAACAAAGACCTTAAATGGGAATTTAGCGTACGATCATTTTAGACCTGTGTCGGCTAATTGATACCCCGACACGAAATATCCCCGACATACCAAACAATGATTGATCATGTTTATGACGCAGCTAAAAGATCACGTTGTACAGAATGAGTGTTCACCGCATTGTGGATGAGTGACCGCTTGCTTTGTCAACTTCGTTTTAAAAAGGCGCAAAAACATTTCCTAGACCAAAAGCCATCACGTTCAGACATTTGCCAGTGTTGATGATAAGAAATTCTGCTTCCTGCATGCTCTCTCAACTCTCATGTTTATGCAGTACACCCTGATCCTCATCAAGTTTTTGAATTCTGGCGCATTTAAACTTCATAGACATCTACAACAAACATGCCCCATTTATAACCATCAGGGTCAACATAGTCACCAAAGCCCCAAGGTTAACAGACGATATAATCTAAAACTTTTGCGGGGGTTTCGAGATAATCTCTTGAAAAAATAAATAATTGAAGAGTTCAAGAAGCAAAGGAGTAAAGTTACATTATTGTTGCGCGCAGTTCAAAAAAGAAAGGAAAGCAAAAAAATAAATCAGTTTGCAGTAGTTCTAACAATAACTCAAAACCAATATATGGAAAGCTTATAAAATTCGCCGAATTACTTGTGTAAGAATTCAGACAAAACATTGCAGTCCCGAACGATATCTCTGCATGATAGTTGAATAGTTGAAATCATTTTTCTCTATAACATTGCTGATCGCATTATTAGTGAGCAGGTCTAAGGGATGAACGATATTTCTCATCTATCGGTTTGATTGTGAGGAATGAAGGAAGATGTGTCTACATTTCTAAAGCGCAGGTGGTAGTATTGCAATGGTTGAGGTGACTGCAGGGAACATGAAATTTAAACATTTTGACAAAGCCATCCACTGGACCTTACTGCTCACGATAAATGGGCAAGATGTAATGGGCCGACAAAGAATTGTCTACGTGCGACAAACGAATGTAAAGGGATCAATACGAAGTCATATGGACAAAGAATAGTAACTTGGACAAAGAATGTCCTACATGGACAAAGAACGTCCTAGCATGGACAAAGAACGTCCTGAATGGTTAAAACGAACGTCCTACATGGCCAAAACGAATGTTCCTACATGGCCAAAACTAATGTCCTTACATGGACAAACGAATGTCTTTTACATGGACAAACGGAATGTGTCTTACATTGTTCACATAGACATGAATTCTACATGTACGAATGTCTACTACCATGGATCAAATATGGGTTCCGGTACATGGACAAAGAATTTCCAACCCATGGAATGTCTTATATGGACAAAGAATGTCCTACATGCGACAAAGAATTTTCCTATTCATGGACAAAGGAATGTCAAGTAATTCGTTTGTCCATGTTGTCTGGCGGGGTTAGTTCAAGTAACTCTTCAAAATTTGCAACTTCGAAAAGATTTCTGTGACTCAAAAAAACCATCAAAACAGAATAAGTAGTTCCTCCCATAACGATTTATGATGTTCACGTTCATTTTGTTTATATGAAACAGACAGGTGCTCGCGCGGTTTCCTGACGATGTGGATGGAAGAATTGTCTGAAACTTAGTTAGTGTTTTCTCTCATTTCTGACTCGCTGACTTATTATATACTATTTGTACTGACAAGGCTACTTTCATAATATATTCTTCTGCAAATTAGTGAAAATTTAATACCGTTCTTTGAATCTGGAGACACAAAAAACGATCCTTAAAATTATAGACCCATCTCGCGTGTATCTCTTCCTTTCAAGTGGGCAAACCATACCAAAGTGCATATTAGTAAATGTTTTCTCATATTGCAAAGTAGACCTTACTCCATCCTACCCCGGATTCAGAGCAAATATCCTTGCAAATGACACAGTCACTGACAATCTTTGTTGAGATCACACAAACACAAACACGGTCCACGCACGCACGCCATACACAGGTAAAGCACGCGCTGCGGAACAGAGAGAGATATAGAGGGAGAGAGAGGGGGGGGGGGGGTACGGAGGATTCTAAATTAATAAAAAAACATCCAGACGAACCCATATATTGAGGACAAAAAGTAGGCGACAGACATGGTTTCCACAAAGTTCCACAAGAACGAAGAGCAGAAGAGGAAGTACAAAAAATAAGAAGTGCAAGGGGAAAGAGAAGAAGGAGGAATTCCTTGACCTGTGCGCGCAAAACCCTAAACCCGCCCAGACAAAGACCAGATCGGCCGGTCACTGAAATCGCATAAATCAGCCTTACCACGGTCAGCCACATGGTGTGAGCAGGCAGTGTAAGTGTGCATAAGCTCTGGCGCTGCTGCTAGATTATCCAGGTGAGAATGTTACCGAGGAGATTGTAATGGTTGCCGCGTTTCCTTGTTGTGACTGAAGCGATGGCCAGAGGAACGCGCGACAGAGATGAGAGAGTGAGGAGGGGTGGGGGGGGGGGGCGGGAAGGGTTCGTTTGGGTAAGAAGAAGGAGAAAAGTGGGAGAAAGAGAGATGGGGTGTAGCACGGAATCGTACATGGCTACATGTATTAGTACGTTTGGGAAAAGTTTTTATAATCTGTGTCCACGGTTACCCTTTACCTCAGACCACTCTCTCTCTCTCTATCTCTTC
>JADBJO010036155.1:0-11387 GCA_016801955.1 Conus betulinus | reverse complement strand
GAGACGAATTTCACTATTCATCTCTCGGGATCGAGGCCCACAAGTATGAAGAGCTTCGAGTAACCTGTCTATTCCCCAGAAAGTACACACGAGTGTGAAATCTGTTTACAACCTGTGCAGACTAATATCTCGGCTGTGCAAACACTGTTCCTGTTAAACAGCGGCATTAAATCATTATAAAATTCAGCAACATGTTTAATTCTTATGAATTCCCAGCCCCTGCTCTTATGCTTTTAGAGGTGAGTATCCATCTCCCGCCTCCCTTCTAACATTACACATAAACCGCTCCCTGCATTTGCTTAGCTTCATTTTGTGGTCATGCGAATTGCTTACATTGTTTTCTTTTCTTTGTTTTATTCCTCCATCACCCCAAACGGGGTGAGTAGAACTTAACTCGTGGAAATCTTGTGTTCGTGCCGTGGCTGCGTCGCGTTAGCGCGTGCGTGCTTGCGTGTCTAGTGTGCGTTAATTGATGTGGTAATCGCGCGCGCCTGCGCGCGCGTGCTTTGTGTGATGTGGTGTGGTTGTGGTTGTTGTGTCTGTGAATGTGTGTGTGTGGTAGATGTGCTTTGCACGCCGCGCGCCACGCGCGGCGCGCGCGTGCAAGATGACTAGCCTTGTGTGTATCTATCGTGCTTAAAAAAATGTAAAAAAATTTCTGGATTCTCTCGCATCACGATCTCTCCTGCTCTCTCTCACTCTCACTCGCTCCTCCGCCTCCTCTCTCTCTCTGTCTGGCGTCTGCCCACCCCCCCCACCCACCAACCGCCCCAATCCCACCTCTCTCTCCTCCTCCACTCATCTCATCCGTCCATCATCGTCTCCTCTCTCTCTTCATCATTCGCTGATCACACTATCTCTCCCCTCTTTTCAACGTTACTTCTCACACTAATACATCTTCAACTTGTGTGAATCGTAACAACTACTTTGATCCTGCTTAGTTTGCTTTAAGGACATTGTCGAATCAGTCGAGGCTTGGTGGTGCTCACCAAGCAAAGGCGAATCGACTGTTCCAAAAGACCGTTCCCAACACAACACGCTTACACTTCTTTATGCGCAACACATGGCTGTAACATCCTAGCACACTATGAGGAACATTTTTTTGGCGAGCATCTAACGAAGCTTATCTGCAATCTTCAGTTTACATGCCATGAAATTTAAGGACACCAACCCTTGCGTTGACAGTCCTCACCACTGAAAGCCTATTGAGTTGTATTGTATGTTTCTTTTCCAGTCCATGTTGCACGCTTGACCATCATTTCTAGGGTCCTGGGAGCCTGAAACCGAAATAAAGGTTGTTCATTGTCTCCACATGTCTCCCTGTCCTCTCTGTTCTTTCTCTCTCTCCCACTCCTCGCTCTCATCCAACTCCTCCGCCTCTCCCTCTCTCATCTCTCATCATCTCCTCTCTGTCTGTCCTCTCTAACCTTATCTCTCTGTCTATTTCTCTCACTTCCCCCTTTCTGTTTACTCTTTCCTCTTAGTTTTCTTTCTCTCCTATGTGATTTTTCTCTATTTTTTTATCATCAAACCTGATAGTGCACCATGTTAATCTACTTGTTGTAAATTTTCATCTGGCAGAATGAATAAGATTCGGTTTAAGACTAACCAATCTCCTCTAACTCCTCTCAGTCCTTCTCCTTTTGTATTTGTTTCTATAAGGTCTCTCGCTATTCGCCCAGCTACGTCATGTATGTCAGATACTATTTAATATTGGACTATATTTTTTATGCAGGTTTTGGTAAGTTGTGTTCTCGTACCTCTCTCTCTCTCACATCCTCACTCTTCTCTCCTACCAGTCACACTCTCTCCTCTCTCTCCTCTCTTTGCCTTTCCTTCTTGTTTGCTTTTTACCACGCCCTCGTCTGGACTAGTCATCCTTATACATGAACATCTAATGACTCGATGTCTTTTCAATTTTACATACAGTTCATTGTTTGTGAAGTGCTGCTACTGTCAGCCTACGCTACCTGGTTTTTGTACGATGCTTTCGTGGTTTATTTTTTTTTTGAAAGCCACATTTCTAGAAGCACATGTTATCCACCTGTTGATAGCCCTGGCTTAGAGCCAGTAAGCATCCTTGTTTTATATAAAACTGATATCATTCTGTCTGGTACGCAACAGCCCCTAACACCTTCCTGGGTCCTTCTCTCTCCTTCCCCCCACTCCCTATCCTTCTCCTTTGTTCTTCCCCCTTAATTCTTTTTTCTCCTCTACTTCTTGTATGAAGACGTGTCCTTGGCTTGGCACGTCTCTCCTTTTTTCTTCGCCTCTGGTTCCCCCCCCCCCCCCCCCCCCCCCCCCCCCCCCCCCCCTTTTTCGTCTCTATGTTATTTGGTTTCTGCATCTTTCCCTGTCGCCTTCTCTGGTTCTCCTGTGTTCTGTCGTTTATATCCCATCCTCCTCTCTTTCTTTATGGCTCTCTGACCTTTCCCTCTACTGTCTTGTCTGTGTTCGACCGTCCGTCCGTCTACCATGTCGGTAGCCCTCTCCCCTCTCCATCCTCACCTGCCCCCCCCTCCTCTCCTCCGCCAACCCCACCAGCCAAACTCTCTCCGCTCACCAACACTCGCTCGTCTCCCCTCTCTCTCTAAAGGCTCTTCCTCCTCTCTCGCTTTCTCCTCCCCTCTCTTCTCAATTTCCCTCGTGCCCCCTCACCCTTTCTCTATTTCTCGTCCTCCGCTCGCCTCTCAACTCTTCTCTCACTCATCGATCTCTTCTCCTCTCTCCTCTTTCCATACGCATTTCCGTTTTTTTTTTTTTTTTTTTTTTTTTTTTTTTTTTTTTTTTTTATTTTAACATTGCAAGGCCAGGTAACCATGTACAAGTAGATATGAACTAACTTACTACCCGAAGAAAAAAAGGGGTTTTTCCACCCGCGCAGAAATGTATGTGTCATTCGTCTGACTTGCGAACATTGTTATTGTTATAAGCGTGTGTCTAAATATTTCTGTTGGAATGATGTGGTCAGTAACCTACTTGCCATGTAAATTCCTCTGAACTCAGTCGAATTATTGCCTACTTCGTATTTCTCGTCTATTCCTTTCCTTTCCTCCTCCCTCTTCTTTTCCTTTGGCTTCTTTGTCTCCCCTCCGTTCTCCCCCCTCTCCCCCCCTCCCCCCCCTCTCCTCTCTCTCTCTCCTCTCTCTCTTCTCTCTCTCTCCGTCTCATCGCTCCTCATCTCATCTCTCTTTATACCCCATTCCCGGCTCTCCCACGGATCGTTCAATAGTCATTCTAAACACAATGTTCGCAATGTATTGTACACAGGGATTTACAGTCTGTTCGAATAGATGAATGGATTTAGTTATCTTTCACTTTGTCCCCTTCTACAATGTTTCCATCTTTGGACGAGTATTAGGATCCTGTTATAAATCAATAGACACACATCTTGTAATATTCCCTCGTGCTGGACATTTCCTTATCATCAACTAGCTGGGTAGATCATTCTGAGCTCAAAGCGGACATGTATTTTACACCTATCTCCACATCCTTCTTCGTCCCTCTCCTTCTTCGGACATACAATCATCCCACCCCTCTCCTCTCACCTCCTCACAAATACCCTGTGTCTGTCTGTACCATTCTGTCTGTCTCTGCCTGTCCCTCTCATCTGAAGTCTCTCTGTCTCTCTCTGCGAACCCCCCCACGCCTCACACTCTCTCCCCCCCTACCACCCTCCCCTCTCTCCTCCACCCTCACTCTCTCCCCTCTCCCCCCGTCTCTCCCACCTCTCCTTCCTCTCCCACTCTCCCATAACCCTCTCTCTCTCCCCTCTCATCCCTCCTCCACACACTCCCGCTCACCTCCTCTCACCGTCAACATGGCGACTTGTTTTGAGTCTCTCCTCCAAAAAAAAAATACGAATGGTTGATCGTTTTTAAGTCCAAGTTCCCAGGTTCTACTGATATAACTTCAAACATTGTTTCGACATTATGCCAGTCGAGTGGAGAGCACATCACACCGGCAAGTGACAGGCAAGTTCACCATGTCAACCCTTATTGCCATATCATTTAATTTAATGCTGTAAATATTCCGCTGTCAAAAGACCCTGCTCCCTTGGTGTGTTGTGCCTAGCTAAGAGGTCCAGCCATGTGGTGCCGTAGCGCTCAGTGGAACAAACACTTTGTGGTGCTTGTTCATCGACTGGTGCAGTGTTATTCCAAAACTCACACTGCAACATATCAGCGTTTGGGTCCGGTGTACAACACAAGGTTTGTTGTGTCTCACTGCTGTGACGCTGGTCTTCATGTCGTGCTTCTTATGGGCCTGTGGCCTGTGGTGACATAGAGGCCACATCAGGCAGCCAAACATTCTCCTGCATCCTCAGGCCGAGGTGAGCGAGAGTACGAGGACAATCTTTCCCATGACAGAACAGGCGGTCACAGAGGAGGGAGAAGAAGCAGCAACGATCTGTACAAACAGCAAACAGCCTTGGATCTACAGAGCGTCCTTTCGGGGGATGAGGGGAACATGCAGGCTTTGCATGAGAAGAAGTTGAAGAGAAAGCAAGACAGACAAGCTGATGACATGTTGTAGTAAAGCCATGAAATGACCTGAAGACCCTCCCTTGTCGGAAACAGCCATCGCCAAGCATAGACCACAACAATCAACAAGCTGCAAGGAAGACGATCAGTGACCTAAAGGTACCACAGTGTGACAAAGCACTTCAAGATGAAAATGACTGTCTGCGTGAGCAGTTGAAGTTTATTACACTGAAAAGTGTGACTATATAGAAAACCAAAATCACAGCACACCTTTAATAATCTGCTGTTCTTCAGGCTAGCAGGGATGCCAACCAACGAAAAGCTGGGATGATTGTGAGAGCCAGGTCCAGGACACAGTGATCAGTGAGGGCATGGGGATCAAGGGGAAAGAGGTCATGATTAGACGAGCGCACAGGACTCCAAAGAACAATGCAATTTGTGTGTGAAGTTTCTGTCATATAAGCAAAAGTCATTTTTGATACTGAGGGATGCCCAAAACCTAAAGAAGTCAGAGAAAGATTGGTGATGTGTTCGTCAGAGAAGATTTTTTCTGCATTGGTCGGTCAAGGACCAGAGAGGGAAGAAAGCCGAAGAACTGTAATAACGGCTGTGAGAAGCCCATTACTGCGTCTGACTGGCGTTTTTTGACCAGCTCGATATTACAAGCAAGAGAGTCTTCATTTTTTGACCTAGAACAAAAAGAAATCAAAACCTTCAGGAGTATCCCCTACTTCTGGAAACAGGAGCAGAGGAACTCAACCAGGAAAGGTGAAATCGATCCCGGGGCCCTAATTCAACAGAAAAGTCGAAAGTCCTAAGTTAACGACTCATGAAGATCATGGAAGATCATGATCACGCATAGCAACCAACGACGTGAAGGACGACTGGCCACTGCGAGTTCTCCGTGGTCTGGATGGGACAAAGCCGGGTGTCACTCTCCTCCACATCTCAAAACTTGCTGTCCGCTGTCGGAGTACCCAACTTTGCAAAGCATCCCAATCAAAAGAACGCGACGTTTGACGAAGAGTGTGTAGTTATACTTCCAACCTGCCCAGATGCGGCACAGAGCGGTGAACGTGCGAGCACGAGCAAGAACGAAACAGCATGGTTTTCTATTGTCACTCTCTGAAGCAAGGAGGACCCCTGGTCACCAAAACTGGTCACCACTTGACACCGCGCTTCACTTTACGTCTTTTTCCCCTTGGACCGTACAGAACACAACACACATGCGCCACACAACCACAGCACACTACAGCAGTGGGTTTAAAACGGGAAACAACACCAGGGGGACGGGGCAGGGGCAGAGAGGAGAAGAGGGGGTGGCCCTTTAAGACGATAGTAAGAGGGGGGGGGGGAGGGAGGGGAGAACACAAATACTTTCTCGAATATGGGCGGTGGGGGGTGGGCCAAAGTCCCAAAGAAAATACGAAATACAAATTGCACCTTGGAACTGCAAGGGTGGCTACAAAAACTTGAAATCAAAGATGTGATTCAAACATTGTTAACTTTTGATATGTTTTTTCGTTGAACGAAACATTTATTGATTCGGGAAAACTATAAAGACAACAGTGCTTTTAGTGACTTTGATGTACATGTGTCTAGAGCAGAGTTTGAATTGAAGTCTAGGAAGTATCCTCAGTGCTAAGTTTGGCGGAAGTTACTCTGGTGTTTGTTTTTTATCTAAGGTTTTTTCCAAACTTTGTGAAAAGGATAAATATGAGGGTACACGAAATATGGTGATTTTGGAATTAGATCGGTCGAGCTCCATTGTTTAACGTACAAAACAAACTATTTTTGTAATATGTGGTACATTCCACCCATATGACAGTAGATATTGGAATGGGGAAGAACATTGGCTATGGCTTAGACGATTTAGAACAGTGTTGTTGTTGATTTGCACGACGAGCTTTTCCAAGATTTCTCACTGATTATTATGGGGGACATGAACGCACGAACGGGTAGTAAAAATGCTGGTTCTTTGAGCGAGCGTGCAGGTGAAAGATTCCTGGGATTTTGGAGGAGATGAAAGAGAGAGGATGATGATATTTTGTGTTTGGAAAGAAAGTCGGATGATGAGGGAGATTGATCTCTTTGGTAAAAAATCTGCTTGATTTATGTTCGTCTAATGATTGTGTTATCATAACTGGGGCCTGTGTCGGTTTCAGGTTCGATCAGCTCTCTGACTTTTTTCTATGTACTACAGGTGGTAGTACAATTGATTATGTTGTCAGTCTAGAGATCTGTGTGTCAATCACTTTGTTCGTTTCAATGAAAGTTTGGCGTTTATTGGATTCGCCTCATTTTTCCTGTGTACATTGACACTTTGTACCACATACAAAAATATTAGTGATAAAAAGGACACTGTAAAAAAAGTTGAAAAAAAAAAATGTTTGGGTGAATGCTAAAGAAGCGCGTTTTATTGATTGCCTTTACTCTGACGAAATTCAAGACGCGCCCCAAGATGTGCGTATTGATGCATTGTCTCTTTTGCACTGTGATATGGAACAAGCGCTAGAAAGATTTTCCAAATGCTTTGCTGACTGCAAGTGAATGCATGAAAAGACAGGTTTCTACCACTAGGGACATACCCAGAGGAGCTGTTTGTGGTTTGATGCTGACTGTGGTGATGCAAAGATTAAAGCTAGACAATTGTTGTCAAAATTTAGGCAAACTAAAAAAGTTGAAGATCGAGTGCCCTACGTTATCGCTCGAAAAGGACATAAATAATGGTGTGCTGAAAATGTAAAACGAGAAAAGTTACAAGCGTGAAAAAAAAGCAAGGCAGTTTAGCCTCTATGGGCAACGACAGTAAACAATTTTGGAAACAAGCCAAACAAATTGTAGGGAAACGGAAAGAAGGGTTTAGTAAAGAAATAACACCAGGTCAATGGTTTCAACATTTCAAGGGATTATTAATGACATCGAAGTCAGAAGTATAAACGAAGGAAGCGAAAGCCAAGGACATACAGAAGATTGTTCTGAACTTAATCTGGCCATTTCTGAAGAGGAGGTTTATAATGCTATTCGAAAGTTAAAAAGGGGGAGAAGCCTGTGGACCAGACCCATATTTTGGCTGAAATGTTAAAATCTGCTCATGTCGTAGCTGTCAACTTTTAACTCGTTTATTTAATATATGTTCGACAAAGGTTTATATCCAGAGCAATGGATTATTTAAAGCAACTCATAGTTCCCATTTTTTCAAGAAAGGTGATAAACGTTTGCAGATAATTATAGGGGTGTATCTCTTCTTAGTTTGGTTGGCAAATGTTATACGTCAGTTTGAACAAGAGGCTTGTTAAATGGGTTTGAAGGAAACGTAATAATTTGTCAGGGGTTAATGGCAAGCTGTCAAATGGCAAGCTTTTAGACACGATTTCCACTGTAGACCATATTTTTACATTGAATGTTTTGTAGAAAAATGTCTGGATGTCTAAGAAAGGATGGTAAACTGTACGCTTGTTTGTGTTGACCTATGGGAAATACCTTTGATTCTGTTCAAAAACGCCAGTGTCTGGCTTGGCATTTTTAGAAGGCAGAAGGGGAATACATGGAAAAACTTCATCGTGCTGTGACCGCAATGTCTGCAAATCTGGTTGTTTCTTGGTGTAACGTGTTGAAGGTGAAACCACGGACTATTTTGAGTGTCCTGTAGGCGTCAGACAGGGTTGTATCTTAAGTCCAAGTTGTTTCTTTTCTTTATTTATAATAAACCTAAAGTCGCAGTAGCAGTTAGTGATTAATGGAATACATGGGATTCAATTTTTGCCCAGGATTATTAGAGCTATTTTTCTTCTTCTCTTCGCAGATGACATTGTTTTTACTGTCTAACACTGTTATAGGGACTACAAAACCAAATCAACATTTTAAACAATGTTTGCAAACGATTACCTTGAAAGTCAATACTGATAAGACAAAAAGTCATCGTTTTTTCCGTAGGGGTGGGTTTTCTGGGGAAATTTGAAAGAGAGGAACATCTCAATGGGGAACAATTAGAAATAGTTAATGAAATATAATTACCTTTGCATTTGTTTTTTAACAACAAGATGAGTATTAACAAAGGGGGTGATGCACTTGCAGTGAAAGGGACGGGCTTGTTTTGACTGTATACGGTATATAACAAAATTAAACGACAACATATCTGAGACCAGCTTCTTCTGAATTTTTTCTTCCCAGGTACCTCCGGTCCTATTATGTGCATCCGAAATGGGGGACTACCAGCAGATGGACCACAACATGCCCGAGAAATGTAGGGATACACCCACTCTGGAAACCATATTGAAAGGTACACGGTTTTCGTCGTGCAACACGTTTTTCCCTCCAATCCATCTTAAAATTCCTAATAAACTTTGTCATGGGGGAATTGGGGCGTTATCCCCTATATGTATAAATAGTGCAGTGCTGAGGTGCACTCGATATTGGCTGAAACGTATATACTATGCAGGCCTCATCGTTTTGCCTAAACAAAAGCATACTTGATGCTTGTACGATAGATCTAGATAAAAAAAACGGCAAAAAATGCTGGGCAACAACTTTTATAAAGAATTTAGAATATTATTTAGCCCACGGGTTTGGATATGTCTGGTTGGCTTGAACAGGGAGTAGGCTGTGAAAAAACCATTTGGTTTCACTATTTTCAGCAGAGAATGAAAGACACATACATGCAGGAATGGAGTTGAGTCTGTTATGAATAAAGATATCTATCAAATTTACAGATTGTTTTAAAACTAATTTCGAATGTGAAAAATACTTTGATTACATTGACTTAGTTGCTTTAGGAATGTCGAATAAAGTTGAGGCTTTTGTGTGCTACCAATCAATGGATCGATTTCAAAGAACGTTCAACAACAGCGCTAATCTTATGTGCAAAATGTTGTAAACGTCTTAGAAGATGAGGGACCATGTGTTGCATAAATGGGTTCTGTATAATTGGGGTAATGACTTAAGGAAAAAAATTAATATCTTAACTTTGGTGTCAATCCGGTATAACAGTCCTTTGTTGAGTCTGTTTTTACATTAAATGAGTCCTGTTTTTAATATTATGTAAGCTTAGCTATTGTATTTTTTTTCTTTTTCTTTTTTTTTTTTTTTTTCTGGCGTGCTTTCTTTTCTGCTTCTGCGTGCCGTAAGACGTGATGTGTTTGTTTTTTTTTTTTTTTTTTTTTTTTTTTTTTTTTTTTTTTTTTAAATCCAGATACTTGTGAGATTACAGGTGCGGAAAAAGAGGACAGAGTGCGCAGAGTCAACAACATCAAACAACAAGTCAAGCACAATACAATTTCAACTACATCTGTCTGCACGTAATTTCCTTTCTGAGTGTAACGTAAGGGCATAATATGCAGTACAGCATGATACAACTCAGTACAATAAAAACAATCAATCAATCCAAAACAATCTGTTCAGTGGAGTGCTCCTTTGTTAATACTATACAACCGGCCCGGACACCAGATCTTCACACAATATTGGTTCGACCTTTAGGTAACTTCAGCTCAAAACATCCTAAAACTTGACCTTAAGCTAAAGCTAAAAACCTGTCCTTTTTTTTCAGAATGTCATTTAATCCATGCTTCTTTCATTCTACTTTATTGACCGACCGATCTTGACATAATTTCTTAATAGCCTTAAACTGACCTTAGTTTTATCTTGAATCTCATCCTTTTCTTAATATGAAGAAGACCTGAAACTGATTTTTTGTTCTAAGTAAGTTTTTTCTTCTTCTTCTTCTTTTTTTTTTTTTTTCGTTTTTATTTTTATAATTGTGACTCAGGATCCTAGTTACCCTTATTCAGTGTTCTAATAAATGTGTGTACTGACTCCATTTTTGTTCAAAATCAAAGCGTTTCATTTCCAAATTTTGGGAGTATTTTCCATTTGATTTGATATCTTAATTTTAATTCTTTGAAGAATGTTTGCACTGATGGTCTTATTTTGTTCATTCTGCATTTTATATATGTAGAATTTTCCCCAGTAGAATTATAAGGTCAAGAATTTTCATCTGTTTTTGTGTTGTCTTCAATGCCAAAGAGAATCAGTTCGATGTTAAATGACAACCTGTGACACGTTGCACATTTTTTCTCTCAGAATTATTTGTAGCTCTATCCAAAAGAACCAAAAGTCACAGTTATATAGATAGTGTTGGATGGTATCTTTTTCTTGGTTACAAAAGTTGCACAGGTCACTGTTAACTATTCCCATCTTCTTTAAAACGGTATTTGTCACTAAAATTCTGTAACAGATATTCTGGAGTGTTGAAACCACTTTAGTTTTATTTCCGATATTCTCTCTTAACTTTTTTAAAAACCTTTTCCCAGTTCAAATGGTTATACTAAGTTTTTCTTCCAGGTGCACAAAAGGTTTAATATTTAGAAAGTAAATTCTATTTTTAAGTAGGATATCATAGTACCTTTTGCTTGTATACAAGATCTTTTTGACGAATACCACATTACTCTGGAAAAAGTCTTTGTAATAAAAGAATTAATTCGCAAGTTGAAATTTATCATTATAAAAGTTTGGGTCAGAACAGCTCATTTCAGTCCTTAGTTCAAATTTGTCTAAAAAAATTATATACGTGAGAAGACACCGTTCCAAATTTCACTACATTCACCCGCGAGGGCGCTCCCCTGCCTTTTTTTGTTGATTACATCTTGTTTTTGCTAATCGGTGGGGGGGGATGCAAAACGCCGGCGTGTGCGGGGCGGCGAGTGGGCGAGAGAGCGCGGCGCGTAGAGGAGCGTTTGTAGGAGTCGACGAAGCTTGCACATGCGCATGGGGCCAGCGAGCGTCAGAGCCGAGGAGCTTGTTATGGCGAGAAGTGAAGATGAATGTCCGCCCTTTGGGAGGGAGAGTCGCGCGCGGCGCGCTGCGCAGCCCTGCGGCGCGCGTTGGCGAGTCCTGCGCGACAGTCAG
>JADBJO010036154.1:7500-10000 GCA_016801955.1 Conus betulinus | reverse complement strand
GGGACAACATGATTAAAAAGTATATAGGGCCAAGCGTGCTGTTAGCCTGGAACAACGATCACCGTCCCACCCCCCAGCCCCCATACCACCTCCGTCCCTGCCCTTACCACCACTACCACTCCCTCCCCTGCCTCACCCCTCACCACCACCACCACTACCACCATCGCACCTCCATCTTTACCCTTTCCTTATTCCCCCACTTCCTCCGTCCCCACCCTCCACCCCCCAATTCCCTTCACTTACCTAACCCCTCGCCCCCCTCCCCCCCCCCCCCCCCCCCCCCCCCCGCTTTCCCCAATCCTTGTTTTCTTAGCATGCAACCCTGAATATTTTCACAGTTCACTGCCTCACGTGTTCTTGCTTACGATACTCGTGGTTGACAAAAGGTAACTGCCATGACCTCTCTGCTCCCACTTCAGGACCGAGTTCTTTTCC
This sequence comes from Conus betulinus, assembly GCA_016801955.1. Lineage (NCBI taxonomy): Eukaryota > Metazoa > Mollusca > Gastropoda > Neogastropoda > Conidae > Conus > Conus betulinus. The sequence goes on along the minus strand of JADBJO010036154.1, from coordinate 9,565 downwards.
GGGTGGGGTGGGGAGAGGAAGAACGGGGGTGTGTGTGTGTGTGTGTGTGTGTGTGTGTGAGGGGGGCAAGGGTGTGAGAAGGGAAGGAGGCTAAGTAGACTCACTTTTTTGTGTCTTTTATTTTCTCTTTCTGACAAGTGTCCCTTGGTTTTTCCATATACATTTTTTTGGGGGGGAGAGGGGGGGTAGTCATTTCTTCCCAGACATGTTATTCCCTACCATCCCCATCCTCCCCCCCCCCCCACACACACACCCATGGTCTTTATTTCTTTCCTTTCATCTCCCTCTCAAAGAGGCATTGGATACTTTGTATTGGAGGGAGGGAAGGAGGGGACGGGCGGCAGCCTGAACTGACGACGTCACTGCAGTCTCCATTTTTTTTCTTATAAAAGCGAGTGAAGGAGGGGGGGGGGGGGGGAGGGCTCATCTTTCAAAAATCATAAAAGCGGGAGGAAAGGGGGGTAGGGGGAGGTGTCGAAATCCTTGTAAAAGTGAAAAGGGGCAGTGCATACTCTCCCTTTTCTCATCTAAATTCTTGCATAAAGAGGTAACAGGGGTGGGAGGCGACAGTGAGGAGGGGAAGGGGGGGGGGGGGGGGGCTCTTGGGATTTTTTTTTTTCAGATACTGGAGGAAGGTGGAAGGGCGGAAGACAATCAGTATTTTCCGAGGGGGGGGGGGGGGGAGACAGACAGACAGAGACTGAGAGACAGAGAGACAGAGAGAGAGAGAGAGGTCTGATTGTTCCGAGATACCGAGATCAACGATTTCTTGCGACAAGCCGCCAGTTTTGACAGGTTTTGATTATGTAGGTGCTTGACAGCAGGTGTTCGGAGAAGAAACCATCTCAGACAAGTGTTACGGCCCTGAACCCCTTACACTCTAACGGGTCTAGGTCATGACTCCCACATGCCCTTCTGCTGCACCCTTTTTTTTTTTTTTCCCTGGCACTGTCGGTTTCGAACTCGCAACTTCTGGATATCAAGGCATGTCTTTTAAGACGGATGTTATGAACATCGCTATTGTTCCTCTTCCACCAAATCCAGCTGGAACGCTGTCATTGCTTTCAGGATTCTAGTCATCTTCTTACCAGAAATCCCGAGCTGTTTTGTGATATCATAGACTAATGCGCCTACCAATCCCCTTGCCCCAACCTCTATGGCGAGGACTTAGGTCTGGAAGCCAGATTCAGTCAAGCTGCTGCCTGTGCGTGGTCTGTTCTGCTTGCGCGACGGTCTTCCTGACGATCTCTGGATAACACCTTCTCCCTTTCTGGAAGGTGTACTGTGTGTATTCCCAGTCACCACTCCATCCAGTAAACCCTGCTCCCAGCTCTTGGTTTCACAGCTGTTCCAGACCACGATTTGTGGTGCCTGCTTCGTTGCTGGAGCTTCTGATGGCGTAGTGCTTCCTACGAGAGTGCTACCAGCACCCGTACTCCTTGAACACGGTTGTGACTCCATGGGGTAGCGCTGCTTGGCATGAACTCAGGACATGTTCCAGTGTTTGCCTTGACAGAGTGGACATGTAGGAGTGAAGTACTGTGCTCTTTGGAGTGTGTTTTTCCCACGTTTACCCACTGTCCTTGTCACTGCCTTCTGGATTTTTAAGCATCCTCTCCCTTCTTCGGCTCCTCTATTACCATGTCTCTCTCTTTGCTTTCCCATTTCCCTGTTACCACCCTTTAGGGACTCCAGCGCCTGTCTGTTGGTCTGTATGTGCAACCTGTTATTTCCCTCGTGTTGAGGTTTTGCTTTTTACCACTTCCACTGCCTGCTAGTCTGTAGCTTGGGCTGGACTGCTCACAGTCCTCAAGCATGGTTACCCCTCACTATGGCTGCCATGGTTGCTTTGCCCACTCTGTACACGTCGGGGATGGATCGTAGAGGAAGCTCCTGCTTTGTTGGCAGCAGAAGAGTACACCGTAGGAACACAACAGGCGGGACACTAAGCTCTTGCCTCATGTGTTCGTTGACTTTGACCTCAATTGATTTCACTGTGCTAGTGCTGATGTTTCATGATATCAGTACACAGTCCACTAAACTCTTGGGATCTGGTAGTATATTT
>JADBJO010036154.1:0-2500 GCA_016801955.1 Conus betulinus | reverse complement strand
TGCTCCCAGCTCTTGGTTTCACAGCTGTTCCAGACCACGATTTGTGGTGCCTGCTTCGTTGCTGGAGCTTCTGATGGCGTAGTGCTTCCTACGAGAGTGCTACCAGCACCCGTACCCCTTGAACACGGTTGTGACTCCATGGGGTAGTGCTGCTTGGCATGAACTCAGGACATGTTTCCAGTGTTTGCCTTGACAGAGTGGACACGTAGGAGTGAAGTACTGTGCTCTTTGGAGTGTGTTTTTCCCACGTTTACCCCACTGTCCTTGTCACTGCCTTCTGGATTTTTTAAGCATCCTCTCCCTTCTTCGGCTCCTCTATTACCATGTCTCTCTCTTTGCTTTCCCATTTCCCTGTTACCACCCTTTAGGGACCCAGCGCCTGTCTGTTGGTCTGTATGTGCAACCTGTTATTTTCCCTCGTGTTTAGGTTTTGCTTTTTACCACTTCCACTGCCTGCTAGTCTGTAGCTTGGGCTGGACTGCTCACAGTCCTCAAGCATGGTTACCCTCACTATGGCTGCCATGGTTGCTTTGCCCACTCTGTACACGTCGAGGATGGATCGTAGGGGAAGCTCCTGCTTTGTTGGCAGCAGAAGAGTACACTGTAGGAACACAACGGGCGGGACACTAAGCTCTTGCCTCATGTGTTCGTTGACTTTGACCTCCATTGATTTCACTGTGCTAGTGCTGATGTTTCATAATATCAGTACACAGGCCACTAAACTCTTGGAATCAGGTAGTATATTTCCCATGGAACCCACGCTGGTCTATTATCAATAGACTTTCTGCCACCATTTGCTGAGTTTCCTTTCCGTCTGTGTCTTTCAAGCAGTCATCATAACACGTCTCATAACTTTCGTTACAGCTGGAATGGCTTGGCTGGCTACAGTGAACGTGATTGTTGTAGCCACTCAAGCTCATGACTCCCATGTGCCCCTCTGCTGCCAGGGTTTTTTTTTTTTCGATTTTTTCATGGCGCTGCCGGGATTCGAACCCACTACTTGTCGATGAGTGGCATCTCAAGGCGTGTCTTTATGGACGGATGTCTTCGGACACGAGTTCTAAAATGGGAAATGAAAACCTGGGGAGATTGAAACCTCATACAGTTCACTTCAGTTGCTCCTCGATCAGATCCAGCTGACACTTCTCAGCTGCTTCTGTCATCACCATCAGGGCTCCTGTTACCAGATACGCATGTTTGAAACTGATGAAAGACATTTACGATGCTTTATGCTCTGTCACAATCTCGCGAGCTCTGCCCCTGTTAGTTCCGCCCGTAGAAACTCGGTCGTCAATGGGCGTGTGTCTATTTTTAGCGTAGATTGTTTCAAAGATCGAAGACAGCATACACAGGCACGTAAAAGGGAAAGTCAAATCTCGAGTTTTGCAGGTCCCGGTACTTTGACCTCACTCGCCTTCAAACCATGCTGTCTCCCTCAGATTATGCTTTTCTTTTCCGTCAAAGATACAGCTCCAATTTTACTAGAAGACAGCTGAAACTTTTAAAACACCCGAAACACTATCAAAAGACCAAAATAACCCTCGCCCGGCTGACATTCAATATTTCAACTTGTTCCCACCAGAAGATTTGACAGCGAGCTCTCTATCATAAAGAGTCATTTCGAAAAGGATGTAAATAGGAGGAGAAGAGAGGGGGGAGAAAAAGAAGGGTGGAGTGGAGGGGTGGGAGCAAACTCGAGTTTTGCTCACCAAGAGTCCATTGATGTCAGGAAAGGGGGGGGGGGGGGGGGGTGGGGTGTGGAGGTGACCGGGAAGAGGGAGTGGGATTGAGGAGTTGGAGAGGGTGTGAGCGCTGGTAAGCTTCCGCCCCCGAGAGATGAGGCTGAGCTGGAAGAAAGCCAACTCACGTGTCGTGCGTGCGTCACGTGCATGGGCCGTGCCTGGTCGGTGTGTGCGTGAATACAGAGCACACGGGTCCCGTTTCTTTTCTCTCTTGTAACCCTGCAGCGATTTTCCATTCAGCTGACACAGATGATCGTTCGATCGCGAGTTTGAGTGGCATGAGTCAACACACACACACACACACACACACAAAACGCCCACGCGCGCGCGCGCGCACACGCCGAAATGCAACAAAGGGTCATGGCAAATAAATTATGAACTGGGTCTACGGTGTGTTTTGTTTTTTGTGTTGTCGTTGTTGTTGTTTGTTTGTTTTGTTTGTTTTTTGGTTGTTTTGTTTTGTTTTGTTTTTCTTTATTTTTTTCTCTCTCTTTCTGTCTTCTGTTTTCCTTTTCTTTCTTTCTTTTCTTTTTTTTTGGGGTGGGGGTGGGGGATGGGCGCACTGTAAAAATCACTCAATTAACAGCGATGCTTACTTTCGATTTGTAAAGGATGGGGAAAAAAAAATCACGCGGGGAAAGTACGGACAAACGCAATATGACATAACTGCGAACACGAGAAAGGATAAAATGAAAAGCTGGTTAACAAAGAGGGAGGTGGGAGAAGGGATGTGGGAGGTGAAAGATAAACATGAGAGA
>JADBJO010036153.1:7500-11390 GCA_016801955.1 Conus betulinus | reverse complement strand
GTTTAGCTCTGTGTGTGTGTGTGCAGCGCGCATCGCGGAGCGTGCGTTGCGCGTTGCGTGCGAAGGTCCGTCCATAATTCAATGAACGCTAACTGAGTTCATCCAGGTTTCGCTGCCATTGCTTTGAGAACTAACTGACCACTAGCAGGTGGACTCCTACCATGGTAAGCTTTCAACTTATGATAGGGTAACATCATCATGCTTTCAATTTCTCCTCCCCAGTTTCCCTGGCGTCCACCTCTCGCTTTTCGTCTCTTATGTGTTACTGGTAGACAATCGATTTCGCTGGATTGTTTCGCACGCCACCTGTTGTGTGTTTTGTGTGTGTGTGTGTGTGCGGGATTGATATTATTTTTTACACGGACCCTCTTCCTCCCCGTCCCTACCGCAGGCGCCGGGGGTTACGACCCGTCAGAGTCAGTATTCACGACGGCAAGCCTACAGTCCCACATCTCTTGCTACCTCACCCCATAACTTTCCCCAACGGCTTGTCGTCCGCTTTCATGCCATCCAGGACTATGAACAATAGCGTAAATGATTTAGCAAGCGCATGCATCAAAAAATGTGCCAACCGCGCGTGAGAAAACCGGAAAAGATCGATTCAAATTTACTGCTTAATGTCCTACGCAAGGGTCGTCCACGCCTTGAAAATACTTTTAAGAGCAGCTGTGGCGTTCATGGACGAGAGCGAAGCACTATTGGGCGGTCAACAGAGCTCGGGTCAATGCTGATATGTAACGTGCGTCCATGCTTCTCTGATGTGTTCGAGTATAACATGATGGGGGATCACCCACTTTCGCACTGCAACAGTTGATATGGGAGATGGGGAAAAAAACCCCGTTCCACACTTCATTCCAACTTGCAACCGCTATGAGAATTGAACCGACCCCATAATGGATGTCAACTGTACCAGTACTGGACGGGACGCGCCCACCAATGGCCGCCAGCAAGAGGCAACGGTTTGTTTTTCCCGTACCGGACATGTTTGTTGACATTATCATCATACGAATTCATTGAGCGGTATGGGAGAAAATAAGTTACGACATCAACCACTTTTCACAAAATATGCACACCCTTGACAAATGTGTCCTGAAAGTGTGAAATGCCGACAATCCCGTGTAATTAGACACCAGCAGCCCCTTTGTGGAAAGAGTAGCTTTCTCAGCGAGGGAAAGAAAAAACCAACCCACAAAATGTATAACACAAACGACAACAGTAAGTCGAGACAATTCCTATACGATGACGTGAGACAAGCCTCCACATCTCTTCTATCTCTCTCTCTATCTCTGCTCTCTCTCTCTCTGCTCTGTCGGTCTGTCTGTGCTCTGTCTCTATCTCTCTCTCTCCTCTCCTCTCTCTCTCCGCTCTCTCTCCTCTTCGTCTCTACATTCAGAGCTCAACCCCCAAATTGACACAAGAGGCATGGGCGGAAAAAAAAAAAAGGGTGTGGAAAAAAAAACTATACGGGCTTAACTTGCCTAATTCTCCACGTTGTACTTGACGCCTGCCCATGCTACATGGCTGTCTGCCACCCATACACTCGTATTCATGGTCGGTCTGGTATAGGAGGGACATTAGTACAGTCTGGTGGGCGCTGTCAACGAGGATCGCCACTCCGTGGACTTTCCATTCCGGAGGTCATCAGGTCGCCGGTTTAATTTTACCCCCCCCCCCCCATTTTTTTTACAGGCACCAGCATGGTAAGATCAGTGTGAGCCCGAGAATTCACATATCCGTCTTCCCCGCGCATATCCCACTGAACTACAGAGCCGAATGTGCTCGTATTTCAAGTGCTTTTTTTTTCTGCATCCACACTAAGAGACTATAATTATTTTAGGTCATATATTGGTGCAAGTCCTTGTCATCATATATTCAACTTCCTAGCAATTAACAAGTACAAAATACATACAAAAACCGTAGGAACATGATGACCGTCTATCAATGTGAGCGGTAGTTTCACCTCGCTTTTAGGACATATACGCCATTCTGGCTTGTCAAAGACTCGGCCACGGTTATAACAGGAATAGGGGTTCGGAGTAAAAAACACTAGTGATGGTTTCCAAAAACGGGATAAAGGGCGCTTCAAAAAAAAAAAAAAAAAACGTTGCCAAACCAGAGGTGAAAATGGGCATACCTTTAACACCCGTTCACAGAAGTAAAAATAAATTGACACTTATCGGCCAGAAAAGAAACGGTGTAGAATAAAGGGGGAAAAAAAATGAAGAAAGAAAACGATGTAGAAGAAAGAAGAAGACGAAGAAGGTGAGGGGGGGGGGGGGACGATGGTTGAAGGACAACGCCAATGAGGCTAGCAGGAGATGCATTAAACAAAAAAATAGTGGAGAACAAAAAAAGGCAAACTTGTATGGAAAAATGAGGGGAGGGACAGAGAGATCAGTAGTGGACACGGAAGAAAAGTGTAAACGGACGGGGAAAAAAAATGACAGAAGTAAAGAAAAAGGAAGGAAGAAAAACAGAAACGATTGACACTGGGAGAGAAGCAAAGCAAGGAGAAGAAAGAAAAGGTAAGGGGGACAAAAAAAAGTTGTAGCTCTTTGATGATGCGGAAACAACCGAGGAAACGAAGCAATGAAAAGATAAAAAGACACCCAAGAAGAAAAGAGAACAAAAAAAAGAAGCGGCGGCAAAAAAAAAGTAGCAAGAAGAGGAAAAGATACGCAAGAAGTAGTTCAATCTGTGAACACACGGTATAACGACTGAAAAAAAAACGGAAATCTTTCTAACATGCTACTAAAAATACTCCAAGAGGTCAGACGTTATCGGAACTGACATTACAACTAAAGTGCTCTAGCAATTATAACTCGCTTTCGCTCGCTTCCCTCTCTCTCTCTCATCTCTCTCTCTCTCTATAAGCGAGCGTATGTGGTGCCGCGCATGAATGTGTGTGTATTTCCTTGTAAAATTCTACTATCGCCTGATGTATAAAGGCTTATGCGTTTGTGACATATTTTTTGATACGTATGTATGTCTAAGGTGTGCTCGTGCGTGCATGCGCTTGTGCGTGAGTTAAGAGAGGAGAGTAGAGCGGACGAGTATGTGTTCCCATGATAGGTGTTAATAAAAAATATTAGATTTTTCCATATTTGCAGTTTACGTGCCTAATGGTATGCGCGTGTGTCCTATCAAAGACAGTACGCTCTTTGGTACTGTCGTACGGTTCACCCAAAACAGTTTACTGTATTTCTAAGTTTTCAAACAGCTGCACTTGAAATTATATTTGTACCCTCATAAAGTAGTTTTGCACATTCTCTCTCACTCTCCTCGTCCTCTCTCCTCTCTCTTTCTCTCTGCTCGAAGGAATCTATCTCGTCTTCTCTCACCTCATGTATTTACTTAAATCACGCATGCCTCTAAGACTTTGTCAGCCTGCCCAATTACTCTGGGGCTCATGCCATCCCGATGTGACAACGACACCATCATTGAACAGCAGGAACGGTGATCCGGATTATCATTACTTTACCCACTTCTTGTCCCGAGACTCAACAGCATTCGTGGTATTGCGACCGCAAATTTAGATCTCTCGGGAGCAACCATTTACTGCCGGATGATCCTGCACGCAGTTTTCCAGGTGTCAGTTATTCAGAAATTACCTGTCTTGCTATTTCTGTGACGCATGTCCCCCAGAAACTGGGAGAGTCAACTTGACCGTGACGATTTACACCCGACCCCACCGGTATAGCTCCCTCAGTCCTGTGCCCGGACTTGGTTGTACCAGATACACGCGAACTGAAAACTGCTTGCGGTGATTTCTGTCCGAGTGCCACATGGGGTTATTCCTCCAGGGGTGGTCAGGCTTATGGACCCGTGACAGTGAGTTCAGACCTTGGTGGTGTAGGGGAAAGTGGGAGAGTGTCAGCGTGATGGGTGTA
>JADBJO010036152.1:0-11391 GCA_016801955.1 Conus betulinus | reverse complement strand
AAGTAAAGACAATACAAAAAGAAAACAAGTATAAACTCATTAACAATCTAAATTACTTAAATTAAATTAAAGAGGTCAACCCTAACAATAACTAAATTTAATTAACTACGACTAACTACGTACCTTACTGTCTTCTTAATTTTCTACATATGACTAACTAATAAAACTCAGTCTCTCACATTTCTTCGCACATTTTGTTGTCTTTGTTGCTGGATTTAGACACCCCCCCCCCGCAGCTTTCGGGAGAGGTCATATGTAGTATCACAAGCAGCTTCCCCCCGAAGCTTATTTTCGGTCAGCTATTGGCATAGGTGTGCGTTGAAGGCGTTTTTCGTTGTTTTGTGTTTTTTTGTTTTTTTTTTTTTGCGCCCCGTGTAGTTTTTGTATGTTTGTTATGCCTTTTTTTTTTAGACAGATGAAATGTGCTTAACTCAACTGCTGAGAGCACGATTCTATCTAGAGACATCATTTTATGTCTTTTGAAGTTCTTTTCTGTTCCCCCACCACAAAACAAATAGCAGCTAGGTTTAAATATCGTTTGTTTCCTTTCACAAACTCTTGTATATGCTTGGTATATTCTCCAGTCAACTTGGGAAAAGGAAAAGAGAAGTATAAAAGCTTGCTTAAATCAGCGAGCACCTACAGAAACATGAAGGCTCCTTCCCATTGAATATACGGCATAAGGGAACCCATTATTACGTGTTCTCTCGTCTTGAGGTTCATAATATATCGCCCGCCGATCATTATTCCCTGTCTGTTGGACATATGACTACACGCTCGTCCTGCTGTGCGGACCTGGCAGGAAACTCAGAACAACAGGAAGAAGGAGAAAGATAAAAAGGAAAAGGAACGGGCGGGAAGGGAAAAAAAGAAAATCGGGGAAGAAAAAGAAAAGGGAGAGGAAAAAGGAAAGCAAAAGGCTGAACAGGGCAGGGAAGACAGGGAAGGAAAATGCTCCCTCTAGGATAATCAGACACACACACTGTGAAAACACAGAAGGGGCCCCAACCATGGCAGTGGCCACCATGGGGAGGGTGGGCAGTACAGCCTTTTTTCATCTCCATCTGCTTTATTTTGGCCAAACTTTGCCCAGTTTCTTCTAGGGTACTCGATGGGACAGTGACCCAAAAACCACCAGCTTTATTATATGATAAAACATGTAGCGGACACATGGACATACGTTTGCTTGCTTCTATTCCCCCGTCTTGTATGGACACTCAAAACCATGAATGGCAAAATTACACATGCCAAAATGTTTGGGCGCTTTCCTTTTTAATCTGTCTATTTTTCCATCTCTTTTTTTTTCCTTTTTGTACTCTGTTCATTTCTTCATTTCTTCTTTCTATTTTCTGATATATCTATGTACTTATACTTTTTAATTTATATTTTTAAAAAACACAATTACAAAAGTAGATACAGAAAGAGGCTCTTTACGACTTGTGGTCTGGTTGAAGCAAAAAAAAAGTAAAAGAAAATAAAAAAAAAAAAAAAAAGTATATACTCATTAACAAACTAACTACTTAATTAAAGAGGTAAACTAAATAACTAACTGACTAACTACCTTACTTACTGTCTAACTACATGACTAACTAACTAACTAACTATTCTTCACATTTCTTTCTTCACATTTTGTTTTCTTTTGCTCTGCCTGGATTCGACCCCGTAGCTTTTGGATAGGTGGGCGTCTGAAGGCGTGCCTTTTTTTACGGACGGATGTCTTACCTCACTGCTGCTGAGAGCCACCTATTCTATCTAGAGACATTTATGTCTTTTGAAGTTCTTTTCTGTTTCCCACAACCAGCAGCTAGCTAGTTCAAATATTCAGTTGTTTCCTTCACAAGTCTTGTATGCTTGTTATGAGTCTCCAGTCAACTTTGGAAAAGTATGCTTAACTCAGCACTACAGAACAGAACATGATGCTATTCCCCGTTCAATATTGACGGCAAAGGAAACCATATTATCGTCGTCTTGAGGTTCAATAATATAGCCGATTATTCCCTGTCACATTACTACTACTACAGCGTCCATGCTGCTGTGTATGGCAGAAAAATGCCCCCCTTTCTAGGTAATCAGGAACAACACTGTGAAACACAGAAGGGGCCATGGGTGGGCAGTACAGCTTTTTTTCATCTCCATCCATCGGCTTTATTTTGCCAACTTTGCCCAGTTTCTTCTATGGTACTGATGCTGACAGTGACCAAAAAAAATGCTTATACTGATAAACATGTAGCTGACAATGGACATCGTTTGCTTGCTTCTATTCCCCAGTCTTTGTATGACACTCAAAACAAGTCATGAATGGCAAATCAACATGAAACTGTGTGGCGCCAATACACACTTAGTGATAGTGTGCCATTACTCTGAGAAAAGGTGCGTAGCAAAAAAAAAGATTTCCATATGGCTGTTAGTGTCAAAAAAATACTGAAGGCTAGGAGCAGGAAACTAACACAAGCGAACGTGAGTCAAACTGGACGCATTTACCCCGACACAGAGCACTAAACTCATGTTAGAATATCAGGCCATGTGGCACAGACAGTGGCTAGCTCACTATAGAAGCTTAGGTGGAGAGCAGCACACAGAATCTTGTCAACAAAACATTCACGCACAAATAATATATGAACTATTGAGGAAAGAAGGAAGAATGTGGGTCAATTTCCTCCATGTGTGTGGCAAAGTTCAACACATCACTTCTACCTGGAGCAAAGATGTTGTAAAAGGAAATCCTCACTAGTACCCATCGTGACTGTTGTGTGTGTAGAGTTGTGAAGTGGACTATTACAATATGTGATTGACATTTCCAGGTACTAGTTACAGATATATTCAGTACCACGATGTGGGATCCATGTCACAATCAACGTTTGTATAGGCTAAGTGTACAACGTTGTTTCCTCATACGTTTCATGTATGTACCTCCCATCAAAACTCCATTTTCGCCCTCCCTCCCTCACTACTACCCCGTTCCCCGATCCCATTCCTCCATAGTCCGTTTTAGTGAATGGTTCTTAATTGCCAAATCCACACTACAATATTCATATGCTTATTCGTTCTCCTCTCTCTCTCTCTCTCTCTCTCTCTCTCTCTCTCTCTCTCTCTCTCTCTCTCTCTCTCTCTCTCTCTCTCTCTCTCTCTCTCTCTCTCTCTTTCTCTCTCTCTCTCTCTCTCTCTCTCCTCTCTCTCTCTCTCTCTCTCTCTCTCTCTCTCTCTCTCTCTCTCTTTCTCTCTGTTTCTCTCTTGTCTTTCACTCTCTCTCATTCTCTTTCTCCCTCTTTGTCTCTCTCTATCTGAAAAGTCGAAAAAAAAAAAAAAAAAAAATGCAGACATAAATTACTACCTAAATACCGAAGTAAATGCGTTAGTTAGTAAAAAAAAGGATTATATTACATATATATAAAACTATAGAAAAAAACAGATAAATAAACAAAATAATATATATAAGTAAATGAATTAATTAATCAATAAATGAGAAACAAAAAACAGAATATTTCATATACCATGAAGACTTTAGAAGATGATTAAAACTTCATTGAGAGTAACATATAAGTTGTCACAATTGTACCACTGGAGCAAATAATAAGAACGGGATGGAAGGAAGGAAGGAAGCAAGGAAAGAAAAGAAGGGAAGGACTGAAGAAAGGAAGGAGAGAAGGAAGGAAAAAAAAAAAAGAAAAATACCAAGAGAGATAACCAACATAGAAATAAAAATCCCCAAAGTCAGCAGCGTCAGAGATGAGTAAGTGGGGAAAAAAAAACACTTAATTAGTCAATGACTCAAATTAGTTAGTTAATTACTTCTTATTTTCATGAGATCTTTATGGTACACCAATCCTTGCTATTTTGTATTTAATTCTTATTTCCTTTTTAATCTGTCTATTTCCATCTCTTTTTTTTTGTTTCCTTTTGTACTCTGTTCATTTCTTCATTTCTTCTTTCTATTTTCTGATATATCTATGTACTTATACTTTTTAATTTATATTTTAAAAAACACAATTACAAAGTAGATACAGAAAGAGGCTCTTTACGACTTGTGGTCTGGTTGAAGCAAAAAAAAAAAAAAAAAAAAAAAAATACAAAAAGAAAAAAGTATATACTCATTAACAAAAACTAAAACTACTAATTAAAGAGGTAACTAAAACTAAACTAACAGACTAACTACCTTACTTACTGTCTAACTACATGACTAAACTAACTACTACTATTCTATTCTTCACATTTCTTTCTTCACATTTTGTTTTTCTTTGCTCTGCCTGGATTCGACCCCGCAGCTTTTGGATAGGTGGGCGTCTGAAGGCGTGCCTTTTTTTTAGACGGATGTCTTACCTCACTGCTGAGAGCCACCTATTCTATCTAGAGACATTTATGTCTTTTGAAGTTCTTTTCTGTTTCCCCACAACCAGCAGCTAGTTCAAATATTCAGTTTTTTTCCTTCACAAGTCTTGTATGCTTGTTATGATTCTCCAGTCAACTTTGGAAAGTATGCTTAACTCAGCACTACAGAACATGATGCTATTCCCGTGAATATATTGACGGGCAAAAGGAAACCATATATTATCGTCGTCTTGAGGTTCAATAATATAGCTGATTATTCCCTGTCACATTATTACTACTACAGCGTCCATGCTGTGTATGGCTTGCCCAGTTTCTTCTATGGTACTGATGCTGACAGTGACCAGTGAAATGCTTATGCTGATATACTGATAAACATGTAGCTGACAATGGACATCGTTTGCTTGCTTCTATTCCCCAGTCTTTGTATGACACTCAAAAACAATGAATGGCAAATCAACATGAAACTGTGTGGCGCCAATACACACTTAGTGATAGTGTGCCATTACTCTGAGAAAAAGTGCGTAGCAAAAAGATTTCCATATGGCTGTTAGTGTCAAAAATACTGAAGGCTAGGAGCAGGAAACTAACACAAGCGAACGTGAGTCAAACTGGACGCATTTACCCGACACAGAGCACTAAACTCATGTTAGAATATCAGGCCATGTGGCACAGACAGTGGCTAGCTCACTATAGAAGCTTAGGTGGAGCAGCACACAGAATCTTGTCAACAAAACATTCACGCACAAATAATAGCAACTATTGAGGAAAGAAGGAAGAATGTGGTCAATTTCCTCCATGTGTGTGGCAAAGTTCAACACATCACTTCTACCTGGAGCAAAGATGTTGTAAAAGGGAAATCCTCACTAGTACCCATCGTGACTGTTGTGTTGTAGAGTTGTGAAGTGGACTATTACAATATGTGATTGACATTCCAGGTACTAGTTACAGATATATTCAGTACCACGATGATGTGGGATCCATGTCACAATCAACGTTTGTATAGGCTAAGTGTACAACGTTGTTTCCTCATACGTTTCGTGTATGTACCTCCCCTCAAACTCCATTTCTCGCCCTCCCCTCACTACTACTACCCCGTTCCCCGATCCCATTCCTCCATAGTCCGTTTTAGTGAATGGGTCTTAATTGCCAAATCCACACTACAATATTCATATGCTATTCGTTCGTTCTCTCTCTCTCTCTCTCTCTCTCTCTCTCTCTCTCTCTCTCTCTCTCTCTCTCTCTCTCTCTCTCTCTCTCTCTCTCTCTCTCTCTCTCTCTCTCTCTCTCTCTCTCTCTCTCTCTCTCTCTCTCTCTCTGTTTCTCTCTGTCTTTCACTCTCCCTCTCCTCATTCTCTCTCTCCCTCCCTCTCTCTCTCTATCTGAAAAGTCGAAAAAAAACTTGAATGCAGACATAAATTACTACCTAAATAAAGTAAAAGTAAATGCGTTAGTAAATACAAAAAGGATATATTATATGAAACTACAGAAAAAAACAGATAAATAAACAAAATAAATATATAAGTAAATGAATTAATTAATCAATAAATGAGAAACAAAAACAGAATATTTCATATACCATGAAGACTTTAGAAGATGATTTAAAACTTCATTGAGAGTAACATATAAGTTGTCACAATTGTACCACTGGAGCAAATAATAAGAACGGGATGGAGCAAATAATAAGAACGGGATGGAAGGAAGGAAGGAAGCAAGGAAGGAAGAAGAAGGACTGAAGAAAGGAAGGAGAGAAGGAAGGAAAGAAATACCAAGAGAGAACCAAAATACCAAGAGAGATAACCAACATAGAAATAAAATCCCCAAAGTCAGCGTGATGAGTAAGTGGGGAAAAAAAACCACTTAATTAGTCAATGACTCAATTAGTTTAGTTAATTACTTCTTATTTTCATGAGATCTTTATGGTACACCAATCCTTGCTATTTTGTATTTAATTCTTATTTCCTTTTTAATCTGTCTATTTCCATCTCTTTTTTTGTTTCCTTTTTGTACTCTGTTCATTTCTTCATTTCTTCTTTCTATTTTCTGATATCTATGTTCTTATACTTTTTAATTTATATTTTAAAAAACACAATTACAAATCTTAAATAAATGTCAGCGAAACGCCCAGAGAAACGTGGACAAACGAGTCACAAGACAAACCACAACGCGTTTCAACCTCTTAGGTCTTCTTAAGGTGCAAAAACAAGAAAAAAAATAACGAAAATGCACTTAGCTTTGATCGCTTCTGTGTTTCAGCGCAAGAAAGAAGGCGTTGTACCCATCGTGACTGATGTGTTGTAGACTTGTGAAGTGGACTATTACAATATGTGATTCACATTCCAGGTACTAGTTACAGATATATTCAGTACCACGATGTAGGATCCATGTCACAATCAACGTTTGTATAGGCTAAGTGTACAACGTTGTTTTCCTCATAAAAAAATGTATGTACCTCCATCAAAACTCCATTTCTCGCCCTCCCTCACTACTACCCCGTTCCCCGATCCCATTCCTCCATAGTCCGTCGTTTTGAGTGAAGGTTTCTTAATTGCCAAATCCATACTACAATATTCATATGCTTATTCGTTCTCTTCTTCTCTCTCTCTCTCTCTCTCTCTCTCTCTCTCTCTCTCTCTCTCTCTCTCTCTCTCTCTCTCTCTCTCTCTCTCTCTCTCTCTCTCTCTCTCTTCTCTCTCTCTCTCTCTCTCTCTCTCTCTCTCTCTCTCTCTCTCTCTCTCTCTCTCGCTGTTTCTCTGTGTCTTTCACTCTCCCTCTCATTCTCTTTCTCCCTCTTTGTCTCTCTCTATCTGAAAAGTCGAAAACTTGAATACAGACATAAATACTACCTAAATACCGAAGTAAAAATGCGTTAGCAAAAATACAAAAAGGATATATTATATGAAACTATAGAAAAAAAACAGATAAATAAACAAATAAATATATAAGTAAATGAATTAATTGACTTGTGACTCGTTTGTCCACGTTTCTTGTCTCTGGGCGGTTCGCTGACATTTATTTAAAGATTTGTTTAGATTTCCGCCTGCAGTCGTTTCACTTTACAATTACAAAGTTAGATACAGAAAGAGGCTCTTTACGACTTGTGGTCTGGTTTGAAGCAAAAAAAAAAGTAAAAGAAAATACAAAAAGAAAAAAGTATATACTCATTAACAAACTAACTACTTAATTAAAGAGGTAACTAAATAACTAAACTGACTAACTACCTTACTTACTGTCTAACTACATGACTAACTAAACTAACTATTCTTCACATTTCTTTTCTTCACATTTTGTTTTCTTTGCTCTGCCTGGATTCGACCCCGCAGCTTTTGGATAGGTGGGCGTCTGAAGGCGTGCCTTTTTTTAGACGGATGTCCTTACCTCACTGCTGAGAGCCACCTATTCTATCTAGAGACACATTTATGTCTTTTGAAGTTCTTTTCTGTTTCCCCACAACCAGCAGCTAGTTCAAATATTCAGTTGTTTCCTTCACAAGTCTTGTATGCCTTGTTATGATTCTCCAGTCAACTTTGGAAAGTATGCTTAACTCTCAGCACTACAGAACATGACGCTATTCCCGTTCAATATTGACGGCAAAGGAAACCATATTATCGTCGTCTTGAGGTTCAATACTATAGCTGATTATTCCCTGTCACATTACTACTACAGCGTCCATGCTGTGTATGGCAGAAAATGCCCCTTCTAGGTAATCAGGAACAACACTGTGAAACACAGAAGAAAATGGGTGGGTGGGCAGTACAGCTTTTTCATCTCCATCGGCTTTATTTTGCCAACTTTGCCCAGTTTCTTCTATGGTACTGATGCTGACAGTGACCAAAAAAAAAATGCTTATACTGATAAAATGTAGCTGACAATGGACACGTTTGCTTGCTTCTATTCCCCAGTCTTTGTATGACACTCACTCAAAACAATGAATGGCAAATCAACATGAAACTGTGTGGCGCCAATACACACTTAGTGATAGTGTGCCATTACTCTGAGAAAAAAGGTGCGTAGCAAAAAGAGATTTCCATATGGCTGTTAGTGTCAAAAATACTGAAGGCTAGGAGAGCAGGAAACTAACACAAGCGAACGTGAGTCAAACTGGACGCATTTACCCGACACAGAGCACTAAACTCATGTTAGAATATCAGGCCATGTGGCACAGACAGTGGCTAGCTCACTATAGAAGAAGGTGGAGCAGCACACAGAATCTTGTCAACAAAACATTCACGCACAAATAATAGCAACTATTGAGGAAAGAAGGAAGAATGTGGTCAATTTCCCTCCATGTGTGTGGCAAAGTTCAACACATCACTTCTACCTGGAGCAAAGATGTTGTAAAAGGGAAATCCTCACTAGTACCATCGTGACTGTTGTGTTGTAGAGTTGTGAAGTGGACTATTACAATATGTGATTGACATTCCAGGTACTAGTTACAGATATATTCAGTACCACGATGTGGGATCCATGTCACAATCAACGTTTGTATAGGCTAAGTGTACAACGTTGTTTCCTCATACGTTTCGTGTATGTACCTCCCATCAAACTCCATTTCTCGCCCTCCCTCTCTGTCTTTCACTCTCTCTCTCTCTCTCTCTCCTCTCTCTCTCTCTATCTGAAAAGTTCTCTTGAATCTCTCTCTCTCTCTCTCTCTCGCTCTCTCTAAAAGCTGGCTACAACGTCTCTTCTCTCTCGAGTAAAAAAACAAAAGCGTTCCCTAAATACTCTCCAAAAGGATATATCTCTATTAAAAAAAAAAAAAAAAAAAAACTTCTGACTCAGTCGAAAAATAAACAAAATACTAAAAATAATAAGTAAATGCGTAGAAATACAAAAAAGGATATCTTTATATGAAACTATAGAAAAAACATTCTATAAAAACAAAATAAATATATAAGGTAAAAAAATAACAAGTCAATAAATGAGAAAACAAAAAAAGAATAAAAACGGAATATTTCATATACCATGAAGACTTTAGAAATGATCATTTAAACGTTCATTTTTCATTAACCACCTAAAAGTTGTCACGTTACCACAAAGGAGCAAATAATAAGAACGGGAAGAAGGAAGGAAAAAAAACAAAAAGTAAAAAAAAAGGAAAGGAAGGAGAGCAAACTTGAATACCACTTAACTTGAAAGAAACGAATACCAAGGAAAAATGAAATATATAAGAAAAATTAAAAAGGAAAATCAAATAATAGAGAGAAACAGAATATTCAAGGAAAAGAAGAAAGGAAGGACTGGAAGAGAAAATGAAGGAGATGAAGGAAAAATAAGAAAGGGATGGAAAGGAAGAAAAAAGCAAGAGCAAAAGAAAAAAACAAAAAAAAGAAAAAATTATAAAGAAAATCAGCCACAAAAAAGCGTTGATGAGTAAGTGGGGGAAAAAACCCACTTAATTAGTCAATGACTCCAATTAGTTAGTTAATTACTTCTTATTTTCATGAGATCTTTATGGTACACCAATCCTTGCTCTTTTTGTATTTAATTCTATTTCCTTTTTAATCTGTCTATTTTCCATCTCTTTTTGTTTCCTTTTTTTTGTTGTTACTCTGTTCATTTTTCATTTCTTCTTTCTATTTTCTGATATATATCTATGTACTTATACTTTTTTATTTATATATTTTAAAAAACACAATTACAAAAAGTTAGATACAGAAAAGAGGCTCTTTACGAATTGTGGTCTGGTTTGAAGCAAAAAAAAAAAAGTAAAAGTAAAAGAAAATACAAAAAGAAAAAAAGTATATACCTCATTAACAAAACTAACTACTTAATTAAAGAGGGGTAAACTAAAACATAATAACAGACTAAACTACCTTACTTACTGTCTAACTACATGACTAACTAACTAAACTATTCTTCACATTTCTTTCTTCACATTTTTTTTCTTTGCCTCTGCCTGGATTGCTCGGGACGACCCCCGCAGCTTTTGGATAGGTGGGCGTCTGAAGGCGTGCCTTTTTTAGACGGATGTCTTACCTCACTGCTGAGAGCCACCTATTCTATCTAGAGACATTTATGTCTTTTGAAGTTCTTTTCTGTTTCCCACAACAAGCAGCTAGTTCAAATATTCAGTTGTTCCTTCACAAGTCTTGTATGCTTGTTATGAGTCTCCAGTCAACTTTGGAAAGTATGCTTAACTCAGCACTACAGAACATGACGCTATTCCCGGTTCAATATTGACGGCAAAGGAAACCATATTATCGTCGTCTTGAGGTTCAATACTATAGCTGATTATTCCCTGTCACATTACTACTACAGCGTCCATGCTGTGTATGGGCAGAAAATGCCCCTTCTAGGTAATCAGGAACAACACTGTGAAACACAAGAAGGGGCCAACATGGGGTGGGCAGGGCAGTACAGCTTTTTCATCTCCATCTGCTTTATTTTGCCAACTTTGCCCAGTTTCTTCTATGGTACTGATGCTGACAGTGACCAAAAAATGCTTATACTGATAAACATGTAGCTGACAATGGACATCGTTTGCTTTGCTTCTATTCCCCAGTCTTTGTATGACACTCAAAACAATGAATGGCAAAATCAAATTAACATGAAACTGTGTGGCGCGCCAAATACACACTTAGTGATAGTGTGCCATTACTCTGAGAAAAAGGTGCGTAGCAAAAAGAGATTTCCATACAAGCAACCAGCAGCTCATGCACTCAAGCAAAAGATGCAAGAAGCAGCACAAGAATCTTGTCAAACAAACATTCACGCACAAATAATAGCAACTATTGGAAAGAAGGAAGGAAAGAATGTGGTCAATTTCCTCCCATGTGTGTGGCAAAGTTCAACACATCACTTCTACCTGGAGCAAAAGATGTTGTAAAAGGAAAATCCTCACTAGTACCCATCGTGACTGTTGTGTTGTAGAGTTGTGAATGTGGACTATTACAATATGTGATTGACATTCCAGGTAATAGTTACAGATATATTCAGTACCACGACTGTGGGATCCATGTCACAATCAAACGTTTGTATAGGCTAAGTGTACAACGTTGTTTCGCTCATACGTTTCTGTATGTACCTCCCATCAAACTCATTTCTCGCCCTCCCTCACTACTACAC
>JADBJO010036151.1:5000-11392 GCA_016801955.1 Conus betulinus | reverse complement strand
TGCGATTTCCCCCACCATCCACCATCACTACACCTACCCCACCCCCCCACCACACCACCACCACCACCATACATCAACCTCATCATCATCATCATCCTCGTTGTTTTGTTTTCTTGTCATTAACTACCGCCAAAAAAAAAAAAATTGTCTCCCTTCCCCCACCTTGTTACTTTCCACATCCATTTGCCGCCCAAAGATAATCAGTGCCTGTTCGTGCTTCGTTTTATTGTCTGAATGTCGTTTTCTTGCCTGAGATGACCAAAGGGGTCAAAACCGCGTCGTGGTGTCTTGAAATTTGTTGTTTCTTTTCGTTCGGTGGCACAGTATTTTTTTTTGTTTTCCTTTAAGTCTGTTAAAATGTAAAGTCTGTGTATGTTTCATTTTGCCATGTTAGAATTTTTTTTTTTCAATATTTTCCTGCGGTCATACTGCTCTTTAATATTTGACGGTATGTAACGTGTGTAGGGACGGGAGTTGGGGGAAGAAATGCAAATCTTTCCCATCTTCTTCAGTTTTGAACAGGTCGAGCTTAATAAGACATTGAGGGTGTGAATCTGTTGGCTATGTATCCGGTGTTCAGTGGAGAATTACACCTTGCACCCTGGGAACGGTCCGGCGTGTGGCAGGCTGTTCCAACAGTTGACCGTACCGCCCCTTGCCGCTCGTTTTCTCTCGATTATCTGTTTCACACACATCATGAATATTAATGAGATGATGTAGTTGGTCAGAGTTAGCTGGTTAAGCAGAACATGTGCTTTCTTTCCATGCGTGATCATAATACAAAAATAAAAACAAAAAAAAAAAAAAAAGCTGCAGTGGACTCGGAGAGAGAGAGAGAAAGAGAGAGAGAGAGAGAGAGAGAGAGAGAGAGAGAGAGAGGAGAATCTATATTTCCAGGGTTTCAGATAAGCATTAATAATGCTGTTTTTCATCCCCGCGTTGCTTAGTCGAAGGGACTTAGCGTGACTAGCTAGCCACTAGCTAAACATGACTAGCGCCTATACCTCACAAAACGTTTTGCAAACAATATATCTATTCGTTTTCACAAACATGCATAACTATATGCTGCTTGGTTTTTTTATGTCACGATCTGCTTTGAATCAGAGGGGAAGCCTGATAAATTCAGAAGCGCACCGTAAGTAACTTACTCCCAAAGCAAGCCCGCGAAAAACAAATATTTTGTGTACTAATACTCCATTAAACCAAATTCTTCAAAGTCCACAATAGAACTCCTGTAAATTGGAACTTTATAAATGAAACTTCTGAGTCAAAGAGGTGACTAAAACTTCAGTTAAAGATGTGTGCGTGGCGTGCGTGCGTGCGTGTGTGTGTGTGTTGTGTGTGTGTGTGGTGTGTTTGTGTGTGTTGTGAGAGAGAGAGAGAGAGAGGAGAGAGAGAGGAGAGAGAGAGAGAGAGAGAGAGAAGAGAGAGATGAGAAGTATAAACTGTTTATTGTTCGAGACAACCAATAAATGACCAAGTTTCTCTGTTTCATTTTTGTTTTAAATCCAGTGATTGGCCGATAGAACACGGGGTTGGGACGGGAGCAGGGATGATTGATGGGGAGTGGGGAAAGGACTGACACGGAAAGACAAGGGGATGCTGGCTGGATCGAGGGGGGGGAGGGGTGGAGGGAGGGGGGGAGGGGGGGGGGGGGGAGGTTTGGGTGACGCTGGAGTTTCTTCAGCAGTAGAAGTAAGCCTACAGTCTATGCCCAAAACGTCTTGAATTTCTGGCCGATTAAAGACAATATCTAACGATGAAAGACACCCCCCCTCCTTTTTTTTCTTCTTTCTTTATCTGATCCTGATTCTTCAGTCTATAGGCGCGGGTAACAGGGGATGAAACCCCATAAAGATAAAGATACCAACGACAACACACAAAAACAACAACAACAACAACCTCTAGTGAGCAGTCTCTTGGTTCGGTCCCCTGCATCCCTAAGCCACACTCATAAAGATGAACAAGAAGAAGAAGAAGGAGAAGAAGAAAACAACAACAACAACAAATCCACATTCTTGCGAGCAGTGTCATGGTTGGCCCATGTTCCGTCCGGCCAACAACAAAAGAAAAGACAATTTCTGTACGCGAATACAGTCTCAACCGCTCCATTCTTCAGGAGATTCGCGCGTTCGCATTCAGCGGAGTGAAAATAATGCATGGACAGTTAGGTTTTCCTGCTGTCTTGGTCCTAGACACATGGAATCAATGTCCGCATCACATTCGCCACGCGAATGAAAAAAAAAAAGGTCAACTCTAACTCAACATTTAGGAATTTGCTGGCATTTTTTATTTCGCTTTTTTTTCTACTCGTGTATGTGTGTGTGTGTGTGTGTGTGTGTTTACTTTTTTTTTTTTTACTCGTGGTGCGCGTGTGTGCGTGCTCATATGTTGTTTTATGGTGTGTGTAATATGTGCGCGCGTGCGTGCGTGGTCGTGTGTGTGTGGTGTGTGTGTGGTTGTGAGTATTTCAAACACGTGTTTCGGTTCCACTGATTTAATCACGCATATTTTGGAATGGTTAAAGCTGTATACCCTTGACATGACACGGGAGGGAGGAAAAACACATACATCCCCATCATCCCAATTTCTCTAGTTACCATTACCCAGTCATATATATATCGGTGTTCGACGATCGGTTTGTATGTCTGCAAGAGCGATGACCCAAAGCACTCAGCCTGTGGAAGACGAAACTAGATAGATACACATTCTGTTTGAATTATCCAGAGTATTACACATTTCCCCCTGAAACACTAGCACCGAATGAGTTACCTGTTTAAGAATGTTTCACTGTCTGCTAATTAT
Source organism: Conus betulinus (assembly GCA_016801955.1). NCBI lineage: Eukaryota > Metazoa > Mollusca > Gastropoda > Neogastropoda > Conidae > Conus > Conus betulinus. The sequence continues at coordinate 8,587 of JADBJO010036151.1, read as the reverse complement.
TACACTGTCATAGATTTTTTCACTTTTGTTTTTTTGGTAAAACGTAATTGTACATTATTTTTACACCATATCCTCTCGTTGTTTTGTTGTTTTTTTTTATCACAAGGAAGTAAGTCTTTGAGTCATTCCACTATTACTTCCCTGCCTGGCTGTTTCGTTATCATTCATGAACTGACAACATCGGCAAAGGACGACATATCAAGATGAGTTTTTTTTTCTCCCCTCTCCTTTGTTCTAATCGAGTATTCAGAGTTTACAAGTGCGCTATAGAGGACAGTGCACAGATTAGCACAACAGAGACATATTTGTCAGTCCACAGACACATAATCCGTATACACTATTAACTGGTAAAAAAGAAAGACAAAATAATAATGATAGCAATGACAACAGCCACAACAACAGAAACACTACTACTACTACTTCTACCCAGATTAAAAAGAGATTAAAAAACACCAACAAGCTTGTTTCAAGCTCTCTGCTCTCTTCAGGGGTGTTCATTTTGGGCACGCTACCGGTGTTATATATATTGTGTGTGTGTAAGCGTGAGTTCTGCAGTTCAGGGAGGGTGTGTTAAGGAATGGTGTGTTGACAAGAATTTCCATTTGTGCCTGCAATTGTTTATGATCTCAACTTTTGAATTCAGAGTTGCTAGATGAGGTTTGCATAATATCAGCCACTTTTCTGTAGAACATAGGTTGCATTTTTTAGAGATATTGTTGTATGGTGCTGCTCTTTTTATAATTTTCCCATGATATATTATAGTCTATTTTTTTATCTTTAAGTTTCCAAATGTGTTTGCTTAGTTCTGTTTGGTTTTTTATATTTTTCATTTTTGAAGGACTGTTTATGGTTTGCATATCTAGTTTTGAAATGGTTGCAGTAATCCCTATGTATGTTTCTTTGTCACTATCAGTTGTTACTGTGGCTTGGTATACAATATTATTGTAAAGGCATTTATTATTCAGGGGGCATTGATCTTTTTTAGTGCAGTTACAAGATGTCCTTTGTTACCCTTTTTGGCTGTGTTGCCTTTAGTTTTGTTAGATGAGTCAATTATGTTTTTGAGGTTGGGCATACATGAATATGATAGCTTGATGGTGTTTTTATTGAATATTTTAGATAGTACATGTTCTTTTGGAAATGATGTTATAAGAATTTTAAAGAATTCTTTTCCTACATTAGTCTTTATTCTTCCATCATATGGGGGATTATACCATATGATCTTCCTTTTCCTGTTTTTCTTATTACTGTTCATGTTATTATCTGGGTTGTATTGTAGTTTGTAGTTGTAGCCACTTTTTTTTCAGTGCCTCTTGGTATTCAACTGCTGCACTGTTGAATACTTTCTCGTTGCATGACAGGTTAGATAGTCTCTTTTGTTTATGCCATTGGGTATGGTTTTTAGGATAGAAGGTGGATGGTTACTTTTGATGTCTACGTAGATGGGTATATCATTAGGTTTTTTATATGGTTTGTATACATGGTCATTAAGCCTTCTTGTTGGCTTCTACTGTGATTTTTAAGTTATGGCTTTGGAAGATTTTGCAAAGTTCTTTTTTTTTCTTATTTTCAATGGTTTTTGGTTTATTGTTTAGCGCGGCGAGGCCATCGTCTCTGTACAAGCCAACCTGTTTACCAAGTGTTTTCTGTATATGGATAACATGAATAGTCCAACTAGTTCACATGTTTCGGCACATCATATGAACCCATTGTGACATCAAATGTGGAATTATTGCTGTTTTTTTTGTCCAAGTATCATTACTGCTGTGGAGTAGAGTTTTTTTTAGTGTGGAAGATGATTTCATCTCAGCCTCTGTTATGTTTGTATATTTGTTAGCAAATTGTTTTGTAGCTTTGTTAAGCAAATTGTCAAGCTTGGACTAAAATGCCCACAATTTCATCTATGGATGAACACTAAACCATTGAAAACGATAAGCAAAAAAACCAAAAAACCATTGAAAATAAGAAAAAAGAACTTTGTAAAATCTTCCAAAGCCATAACTTAAAATCACAGTAGAAGCCAACAAGAGGTAGTAAAACTACCTAGACATAACATTAGACCTTAATGACCATGTATACAAACCATATAAAAAACCTAATGATACACCCATCTACGTAGACATCAAAAGTAACCATCCACCTTCTATCCTAAAAACCATACCCAATGGCATAAACAAAAGACTATCTAACCTGTCATGCAACGAGAAAGTATTCAACAGTGCAGCAGTTGAATACCAAGAGGCACTGAAAAAAAGTGGCTACAACTACAAACTACAATACAAACCCAGATAATAACATGAACAGTAATAAGAAAAACAGGAAAAAGGAAGATCATATGGTATAATCCCCCATATGATGGAAGAATAAAGACTAATGTAGGAAAAGAATTCTTTAAAATTCTTATAACATCATTTCCAAAAGAAACATGTACTATCTAAAAATATTCAATAAAAACACCCGTCAAGCTATCATATTCATGTATGCCCAACCTCAAAAAACATAATTGACTCATCTAACAAAACTAAAGGCAACACAGCCAAAAAGGGTAACAAAAGGACATCTTGTAACTGCACTAAAAAAAAGATCAATGCCCCCTGAATAATAAATGCCTTTACAATAATATTGTATACCAAGCCACAGTAACAACTGATAGTGACAAAGAAACATACATAGGGATTACTGCAAACCATTTTAAAAAACTAGATATGCAAACCATAAACAGTCCTTCAAAAATGAAAAATATAAAAACCAAACAGAACTAAGCAAACACATTTGGAAACTTAAAGATAAAAAAATAGACTATAATATATCATGGAAAATTATAAAAAGAGCAGCACCATACAACAATATCTCTAAAAAATGCAACCTATGTTCTACAGAAAAAAGTGGCTGATATTATGCAAACCTCATCTAGCAACTCTGAATTCAAAAGTTGAGATCATAAACAATTGCAGGCACAAATGGAAATTCTTGTCAACACACCATTCCTTAACACACCCTCCCTGAACGCACCCCCCCCAAAAAATCAAAATAAAAAGATACAGGCCGCGTGAAACACATGCAGAACTCACGCTTACACACACACAATATATATATAACACCGGTAGCGTGCCCCAAAATGAACACCCTGAAGAGAGCAGAGGCTTGAAACAAGTTTGTTGGTGTTTTTTAATCTCTTTTTTAATCATATTTTTAAACTTACATATCCCTTATATATTATATATATATATAGTTATATATATATATGTATACATTGTGATATTCGATCTTTTGTTACAACCGACGCGCCGTTTATATACGAATTTCTATTTGGTTGCTTCGTTATATAACAAGTCTGTGACGTTTTCTTCTCTCTGTCAGAAGGATAAAGTACCACTTTTTACACGGGGCCACTATTTCAGCGAGATACGATGGAGAAAGTGGGGGAAAGGGAGGGAGGGAAATGGGAGGTGGGATTTCTGCACTGTTCGTTTATTTGTTCACACTTCCTCAGCTCATCGAACTATACACTGGAATGGAAATAAACTCTTAAGTATTGATTTAAAATACACGCACTCTGCCGAACTGAACCAGCATTTTTTGTTCCT
>JADBJO010036150.1:5000-7500 GCA_016801955.1 Conus betulinus | reverse complement strand
CGCGCTTTGTTACAGGCTGGGCGATAAGAACACTGAAACTGAACTCGCTATGTATGAGGATTCGATCACGGTGCAAGGGGAGGTCAGAATGTGCCAACGGTTTGATTGGCCAGCTCTGCTGTACAACACAACCAAGGACGGTCGCTCACTAGCACGATAAACGGGTGAAAATTAGTAAACGCCCAAATCCATAATCTGACACGTTTCGTCAGTCTTCAGGATCAACTAGTTTTAAAGCTTCACCAATATATGCCGAGCGAGACCACCGTGAAACTTGCGTTGTGGTTTCTTTCAAATGCCGCTGAAGAATATCCCACACTGCATGTTCTGTTATAAATGCTCTTGTGACTTCTTTGGCGTATGTTTTTGGCTTCTTTTTGGAGAGTGACATTAGGAGTGAAACGTGTGACTTCGTACAAATGGTTCAAGTGAGGAAGTACTATTAACGCGCACGCGCCTTCGTGTTCACATACTGGCAACTCGTTTAAGTAAGTATTCCAAACAACGCGTAGGCAACATTAAAAACAAAAAATAGTATTACGGTTTCGTTTTTTATGAATTAAACATTTTCTTCTTAGACTTGGAGGATGTAAGTTTTGAACAACGGCAACAATTAGTGACAATCAACAGAGAGAGAGGGAGAGAGAGAGAGAGAGAGAGAGAGAGGCGAGTGAGAGAGAGAGAGAGAGAGGGAGAGAGAGAGAGAGTTAACTAGCGAAATGAATCGTAAATTTGAAACCGGCCACGTGACTGTACATACCGACTCTGTTTGTATCAAGTGCGTTGGGGTGGAGAAGATCAGAAATGTGTTATTATGTTCGAGAAAGTATTCAAAGCATTCTGCAAAATGATGTGTGTAATTATGACTGTTAGAAATGATGATGGAGAAAAGAGCCTCTCCCTCTGGGGATGCCAGTTGGTTCTTCCATTATAAATCGTATCGAGGCCTACTGGACATAATTATTGGTGCTAGATATGTCCCCTTTTCTATCACCCTCTCTAACGCCGCTGTTGGTTAAACCTTGCTGTCGTCCACTGACTTTCTGCCGACGTGGCCCGTTGGCGCGGCCTATCTCTGCCCTGTCGGGTATTGGCGCTTCCTTTTTCTCTGGTGTCGGTTTATAGAATGCCGGCTGTTTGGTTGGGATCGGGTGACTAGCTATAAGCTCGCAAACTTTGTCCAGAGCGAACACTGGCGGTCCACCCTGTAGCGTTTATTTGCCTATTCACTTTTTTTCTCATGTCTGTCTGTCTGTCTGTCTGTCGATATCTAGTATCCATCAGATTAAGAAAAAATGCAGGCAAAAAAAAGTGAAAAGTACAACGGTCCCACAGAACGCACTGATTTTTTATTTCACTTTTTCGTTTAATCTGAGGGCAATAAATTCAGTGGAATGATTTGCGTCCCAAGCCCAGCTCAGCTTGATCTGCCGTGAAGACGTCGATAGTTGAACTGCAATCTTATAAATCGATGTGCATGACATTTCTTTTTTCTTTTTCTTTTTAATGCAGTCGAAGCCGTTTATAATGCGTCATTGGGGACCTTTAGAATTGCTTCGTTATGTCCGGCTTTCGTTACAACCGACGCACCAGTTATAAATTATTTCTGTCTGGTTGCTTCATTATATCCGGTGTGACTTGTTTCTCTCTCTCTCTCTCTCTCTCTCTCACACACACACACACACACACACACACACACACACACACACACACACACACACACATACATACACACGCGCGCGCGCACGCGCTCGCGCGCCCGCATACAAGGACAGCAATCAAGCTCGTTTCATAAGCTGTTACATATTCTAATAACAATGTTGTTAGAAAGTTATTACCGAAAGTATGGCTTTAAATCAATGTTAACAGCTCGCATAGGACTATATTGCAATTTGAAGGCTTAAAAACCGATAATAAGTAAAACGGGCGAACAAAATTCAATGTATTCAATGAAAACTTGGCAGAGAACTGGTGTGTTTTTTGTTTTGTTGTGATCAAGTGTAAAATTCAATGTATTGTTCGTTGTTCCTTTGCTGTTTCACACTGTTAGGTCATTGGAGTGTGCGCCGTTATGGAAATGAACACTTCAGTTGTGGATTTTCAAATACACGTGCTCTGTTGTACTGGAGAGCAAGTATTTGTGCTTGTCACAGCTTGACAAGAAATCACAGTGAACAAAAATAATTAGTGTCTCAATACGGTCTTGAAAAGAATGATACGTTTTTGACTTTTCTCTGTTTTTGCAGCGCAAGTCACAGATGTGTTATTATGAGTTCATTATTATTAGCAGTACACACTGGGTCACTCCTATACAGTTAACGAAATGGCAGTTATATTGTCTGATATGTCAACATTCACATTCTTTGAAACAATAGAAAAGGATGGTTTTTGCTACACTGGACGAAAAAAAAAAATTCCTCAAATTTTCACATTCTGTGAAACAACGGGTAACGTTGATTGTTGCCACACTGGACGAAAAAAGAAATCCCTCAAATATTCA
>JADBJO010036149.1:10000-11396 GCA_016801955.1 Conus betulinus | reverse complement strand
GAGAGAGCAGACACACTGGCTGGCAAGGCAACAATAAGAACTGGATTACTGCTTACAAGAGCAAAGCCACTATGCCATAGACCATCTTTCAGATCTGAATATCAAGAGAGGAAGTGGCCGTACATCCAGACTTAAGCGAAGAGCAAGAAAACATCACCAACCAAAACAAACATGGAATATAATTTCAAGACCAACATTGCGAAGACTTCTAGATATTGGGGCAAACTTATACAGGGCCTTTCAATAACAGACACAAAAGATGAAAACACATGTCAACTGAGAGAAGACTTTGAATCTCTCAGGGTCCCCAGCGTATACTGTAGACGTGTGTGCTCTGGTGTGTGATCATCAGTGGGGTGATGCCAGCATGTAAATAAGAGTATCCATGGACATCATGAGTGCGCAAGCGTTGGTGTGTGAGTGTGTGTGGGAAAGAGTGTGTATGTGTGTGTGTGTGTGTGTGTGTGTGTGTGTGTGTGTGTGTGTGTGTGTGTGCGTGTGTGTGTGTTCATCAGTGGGGTAGTGCCAGCGTGTTTATTAGAGAGTTCACAGAGATGTGTGTGGAGGCGTTGGTGTGTGAGTGTGTGTGAGCGAGTGTGTGTGTGTGTGTGTGTGTGTGTGTGTGTGTGTGTGTGTGTGTGTGTGTGTGTGTGTGTGTGTCGCGTGCGTGCGTGTGTGTGTTTGTGTGTGTGCATATATATATGCACACACACAAACACACACACGCACACACACACACACATACACACACACACACACACACACACACACACACACACACACACACACCACACACACAAATGGTAGGTAAGTATTCAAGGAAGCCAGCAGCCTTTGCATCAAGGAGAACAGTGACTCCCCACAGCCAAGACGTCAGCACAGACAGTAGAAAAGCTGCACCATTAGCTCAGACAGTGGACAGTATTCAAAATTGCTGCATGTAGAATATCACAGCCTGTTACATGGGGTTTGTCACGTTAATTTCTGACAAAGAGAGCGCCGATGTATCGCACATCAAACTGAATGCCCATGACTTTGTCTCGATCCTTGATCTTTTGATGCGGTTTGTTGGATGAAGTCGCAGTTCTGTCTCTTGACAAGGTTTCGGATATAGCCAGCTGGGACACAATTTATTTTCAATGACTTTTTTTTAAACATGTAAACTGCTGAAGTAAAGAAACTGTCGTGGTATGGAAGTCAAGGAGTATTCGCACTAGAGGCAGAAAAAATCATTTCATTGTCTATTCACTCGATTATTTAGGGCACATATAATAGCGTCAGATTTTCTTTAATGCCTTTAGCAGATGAAATGAACAAACCCTAAGCATAGCAGTGTTAAAAACACTCCACCCCAAGCCCCTCATTAGTCTAAAATGAAGAAACGTCACGGAAGACT
>JADBJO010036149.1:0-2500 GCA_016801955.1 Conus betulinus | reverse complement strand
CCGTACAGAACTCAACAGTAATGCAAAGAAGGAGAAAAACAGGGTTCTGCATTAGGAGGATGCTATACTCAGGACTTAGTGGATCCCTCTTTGAAAATGCTTGGGCTCAGTTACACGTCGCCAAGGCCGGACACTATATGTAATTAGAGCTGTACATTAATTTAATAGGAGAGTGGCCTGCCCTTGGATAGTTAACTGACACACAGATCTAACAGCTCTCAGTCAAAATACATTCTCTGTTGCTGTGATTAAATTGTTAGTGTTTTAAGTTATTTTTGACAAAGTTTCCATAATTAGTGATCATTTCTATATATTGAGTGCAGTGTTTTCGACAGTATGTCCGCTCAGATAGCCTTTTTCGTGGTCTGCTGAGCCTCTGGTAACTTGCTTCAAGTGTAAATGCCTCAGACTTAGAACTGCCGCATGATAACATATATATATATATATTTTTTTTTTTTTTTTTTTTTTAACAGAAACGGAGGTTGTTCATAACGACAAATGCAGCATTTGTAGATTTTATGAAGACAGTGTTCATGATATGTTTTGGAAGTGAAGACTCAGCAAATGTCACGTCAATATTATACCAACAGCTTGGTGTGTGTGTGTGTGTGTGTGTGTGTGTGTGTGTGTGTGTGTGTGTGTGGTGTGGTGTGTGTGTGTTTGTCATACTCAAACTCAGACTTGAACTGTCACAAGAACTGTCTAGGATATATAGACAAAGCATGAGACTTTGACGATTCTTGGACCACAGTTTGTCTGTGCATGTCTAGGGTGTCAGGATTGTATTGTGATCTTCATGCAATCATGATTATGTTGTGTAACATGGATTTGTAGATCGTTGTTGCCTAGCCTTTCACGTGTCTAGATTTTACGCAGGTCTGGTTTTTTTTTTTTTTAACGTTTCTTCTTCTTTTGACAGCTGTTCTGTCAGTTTCCGTGTTCAAAAAGTTTGTATGTGGCGCAGCTGTCCTCAAAATGAATTTCATCTTCGACAACACCACACATTCAGCATTTTTGTCTGTCTTGAAATGCGCATGTATCATCCCATTTTTCTGACTCACATATCAACATGTGAGTCAAGGTGAAACAGGGCAAACTGGGATTAACAGGAGATTGAAAAAAAAAAAACTTCTCTATTTAAAAAGTTTACACAATGTAATTCATTTTTTGTCAACACATTTTTCTTCTTTTTTCCACCACACACACACAACACACACACACACACACACACACACACACACACACACACACACACACACACGCACGCACGCACACACGCACGCACGCACGCGGAACGCACACACACACGACACACACACACACACACACACACACACACACACAACACACACACACCACACACACACACCTTTTGCCCCATTGTTGGGTATGGAGGAAGGGTGAATTTAAAGAAATAACAGGAAAGGAAAACAAACAAGCCAAAATAAAACAAAATGCCAGTCAGTGCTGACATAGACCAACAATTTACATTTGTTTTCGATCAGTAGATGACATCATTTGTCAAAAATGATAGTTTTGGAGGAAGAGAAATCTTTTTTGGCAAATATGTGTTGCGCAAAGTTACGTATGATGAACATTCCATGATAAAATGAAATTCATCACCTATTGCAGACAATGTCACATTTATTACATAACCTTTTTTTCTTTTGGAATAGCAAATCGACGACCTACTTCAATTAGTACTTTATGATTAGAACATGTAAATTTGATAAGAAGGTCAATATAAACATCGGGTAAGCTCGAAATATATTTCTCTCCCCCCTTAAAACCAGATTGACAAAAATTTGTAGAAAAAATATTTACTGCTAGTTTTCATGTCATGTTGCCACGTTTGACCAAAAAGAGCATTACAAACTGTTTTGACATTCATTTGTTATTTATTGACGTCTGTAAAGATTGATTGCTCCAAACACAGTCAACACCAGATTGTACAAGCAGTTTTTAATGCACGTCAACCAGGGAAAACACAGTTACTACGCGATTGAGCAAACACACCATGAAAGATTAGAACCTAGCCGACATTTTTTCAACAGAAGATTGAACCAAACTAGTCCCTAATCGAATCATTTGGACATAGACAGTAATTGATACAGATTAACGTCCTGTTTCACCATAATCATGTATGTCATTGTTCTTGTTTTTAAAAGAAATGTACATTTGAAAAGTTTTAGCTGAAATTTATTAGTAATATTTAAATTTTTGTATCCCCATATTCACAACCTTATGATAATACTGGAAAAAATCATACACACAAACACACGCGCGCGCGGGCGCATGCACGCACGCACGCACGCACACACACGCACGCACACACACGCACGCCGCACACGCACACGCACCACACGCACGCACCACAGACACTCACCACGCACGCACGCGCACACACTCACACACACCACACACACACACACACACACACGTCGCGCGCGCGCGCGCGCGCGCGCGCGCTCGCGCTGCGCGGTAGCAACAAGAAATGAAA
>JADBJO010036148.1:0-7500 GCA_016801955.1 Conus betulinus | reverse complement strand
GTTGTTGTTGTCTAGTTTTTTTTTTCTGTCTCAATGTCTACACAATGCTGTTTGATCCATATTTCCGTGGCATTCTTTGTTTCCCTCACTGATATTTTGTTTTGTAACGCTGTGTTTTTCTTCCTTGGTTTTCTTGGATGATTTTAAGATCTTTCTAGAGTTACACATCTCTTTCCAGTATTGCACATCTTCAACAGAAAAGTACAGTCTGAAAAAGGGCATGAAGTTTACTACAGAGGAGAATACAAGGAATGTACTCGGGGTAGGGTTTTGATCAGCTAGAACTCGGGTCTTATTGAATGGCCTCAAGATCTTTCTAGTGTTACACTTCTCTCTCAAGTGTTACACATCTTCAACAGAAAAGTACAGACGCAAAAAAGGGCATGAATTATACTATAGAGGAGAAGAAGAATACAAAGAACGTACACGGTGTACGGTTTTTGATCAGCAAGAACTCAGGTCTTCTCAAATGGCTTCAAGATCTTTCTAGTGTTACACATCTCGTTCCAGTGTTACACCTCTTCAACAGAAAAGTACAGACGCAAAAAAGGGGCATGAATTATACTATAGAGGAGAAGAATACAAAGAACGTACACGGTGTACGGTTTTTGATCAGCAAGAACTCGGGTCTTCTCAAATGGCTTCAAGATCTTTCTAGTGTTACACATCTCGTTCCAGTGTTACACCTCTTCAACAGAAAAGTACAGACGCAAAAAGGGCATGAATTATACTATAGAGGAGAAGAATACAAAGAACGTACACGGTGTACGGTTTTTGATCAGCAAGAACTCAGGTCTTCTCAAATGGCTTCAAGATCTTTCTAGTGTTACACATCTCGTTCCAGTGTTACACATCTTCGACAGAAAAGTACAGATGCAAGAAGGGCAAACATGATACTAAAGAGGAGAAGAACACGATGGTAATGGTAATGTTTATAGCCCAGCCGATCGTAGAGGGCCATATCAGGGCTGTCACCGCGTTGAAGTCAAGTCAAAAGTCATCTAAAAGGAAAAAAAAAAACCCCTCATTCATACAACTCTTTAAAACATACCTTCCAAAACACACCAAAAATGTTGTTAAAGATCTTTCCTCCGTAAAATCTTAGATCAGATGAAAAATGTCAATTCCTTCAGAAATTCAAAGATCACTTCAGGTGGGACATCTCTGAACAGGGTTTTCACGGAGTCTGCTGTAAAGTGTTTATGTCTCACATCATGCAAGTCCCAACACTCTAAAAGAAAAATATGTTTCATTGTGAGTGGTGCATGACATGGAATGTACCACGGAGTTCTTCACCTTGTAACAGATAAGAATAGGTGTAAAACGAGTGGCCTGCACGCAAACGGCACAAAACTGTTTCCTCTTCACGGCCGCCTCGGGAAGATGGTAAAAACTCTTTTAGGTTTGGACGGATTTTTAAATAGTTTGTTATCCGTCTGCGAGTCAGAAGAATACAAAGTATGTATATGGGGTAGGGTTTTGATCAGCAAGAACTCAGGTCTTCTTGAATGGCTTTAAGATCTTCCAAGTGGTATACATCTATTTCTAGTCTTGCACACCTTCAACAGAAAATACACACGGAAGAAAGGTATGTACTATGCTGTAGAGGTGAAGAATGCAAACACGTGGTGCATTGGGTAGGGTTTTTGATCAGCAAGAACTCCGGCTTTCTCGAATGGCTTCAGTTTCAGTTTCATCAAAAGGAGGCATCACTGCGTGCGCACTAGTCCATATACGCTACGCCACATCCTTTAAGTTTTTAGACCACACTGCGTATGATTTTAAGCTGATGGATAACTGAATGAATAACTAAGGTGAGAGAATTTAAGATGAAGGTCTCATGGCTACGATTTAGTAGCTGTCTGACCTACGCCTTAGCCCAATGGCTTCGATATCTCTCTAGTGTTACACTTCTCTTTTCCAGTGTTACACATTTTCAACAGAACAGTACAGATGCAAGAAGGGCATGACAGTACTATAGAGGAGAAGAATACACAGAATATACATGGGGTAGAGCTTTTGATCAGCAAGAACTCAGTATTGGAACGCTGCCCTGGTCTCCTGCCCTGGTCTTCTCAGGATCACGACCAACCCTCTGCGAAGGCAACCATTCAGCATTGCAGTAGCGCAAATGTATTCTTATACTAAAGACTATCAGGTGGTTTTTTTTTTTATACACCCCCCCCCCCTCCTCCGCCCACTGCTGTAATTAGTATACATGTTTGTATGCCATTCTGTTGATGTTTCTGTTATCAATGTTGGAAAATCATTTAAAGAAAAAAAAAAGAAGACAAAACCCAAAACAAACAAACAAACAAACAAACAAACAAAAACCCGAGTATCATGGTGAATAAATTGAGGAACAGGACTATTTGTGAAAAAAAGAGAAAAAACGAAGAATAGTGTTATTTGTTAAAAAAAAAAAAAAAAAAAAAAAAAAAAAAAGAAAAACACATGATTTTTTTTTTGGGAGGTAAACTGAACAGGGCTATTTTGTATATGAGAGTAGAATATAGCTATTAACAAAAAAAATAAGAACTGTGAGTGAAAAAAAAATAATGGAACGAAACTGTTTGTGGATAACATAGAACAAGACTATTTGTAGAAAAAGGAATGGAACAGACCTATATATATATAAAAAAAGGAACAGGATTATTTGTGAAAAAAGTGGAGTGAACTATTTGTAAAAAGGAAAAAAAAAAAGTGGACAGATCTAGTTGTAAAAAAGAAAAAAAAAGGGTCAAGTCTATGTGTGGAAAGGAAACAAAAGAGGTCAAAACTATTGTGAAAAAAGTGTGTAGAAATATTGTGCGAAAAGAAAAAAGTGGAGTAGTATTGTTTGTAAAAAGAAGAAAATGGAACGAAACTATTTGTGAAAATAATAATAATAAAAAAAAAAGTGGTACAGAACTATTGTGTGAAAAGAAAAAGTGGTACAGAACTATTGTGTGAAAAGAAAAAAAGTGGAACAGAACTATTTCTGAAAGCCGGCTGGGCTTCTACACCGGGTAACTTTGGTCGACTGTTAAGAGAACAAAGACTACGCCACCTGAACCTCCGGAATCAAAGACAAGGAGACAGAGGTAAAGTCGAGGCAAAGCCACAGAGAACATTCTAGCCAAGAGAACACGAAAGCAAATACCTCAACTTAACTTTTTTTTTAAAATTTAATTAAACACACGATTATCTGTAGGACTCGGTTTTATAGTAGAACGCTTGCCCTCATCCCCCCCCCCCCCCCCCACCCCCGCCTCCTTCCCCATTCACACAGACAGACAGACAGACAGACAGACAGACACACACACACACACACACACACACACACACACACACACACACACACACACACACTACACACACTACACACACACACACACACACACACACACACACACACACACACACACACTACACACACACACACACTACACACACACACCTCCTGGTTTGGTTTTAGAAGAACAGACTTTTCAACGGACCCACAAGCCCCCCCCCACCCTCCCACCCCCTCCCAAACACTGTAACCAGCTGGGTTGAAATCAAACAAGTACACAAAACCTCAACGGTATCAAGTGTTCTCAGTGTTCAAACATATGCGCGCACACAACAGACCCTGTGGGGGAAAAATCATAAAAATGAACTCACTGGACTTAACAGGAACAAATTCTAACGAGTCAGAAACTTTTGGGAAAATGCAAGAGTGAACCTTTCTGTCTTTAATTCGAGAGTGAACAATTGAAGTAAATGCAGTCATAGAGCAAGTGTGGGGGTGGAAACCAACTTCCAGCTGCTCCACAAAACTACGTCACACGGAAAACACATGGAACCCACGCACACTTTATTTTGTCACCAAACGGTTTCGTGACTCTCGGACTGTGATGTATGTAGGCTTACAAGGGAGTTGTAACACACTATTTGTCCCATCAGACATAATCGGGAATATCACATCGTGTTGAGGCGAACCAGTATCTGTGGAGTCTGACCTGATGTAGTGATCAACGCAGTTCATAGTACATAGTTCGCGATAGATTGTACGTGCCTTTGTTTAGAGAAAAACAGTTGGCGGAATCCTTCTTTGTGATGAACAATTACTTTTATTGACAGGGAGTTACATTTGTGAACGAGCCTGATTTTAGGGGTGTCGTCCTCAATCAGATCAGATACAGAGTACGCCGCCCAAAATAATTGATTAAAAACTAGTTGATACACATACTCACACACACACACACACACACCCCTACATTCCACCCCCACACCTAATCCCTCCCTCCCCCCCCCCCCCCCCCCCCACATTCGCATGCACGCACGCGCGCGCGCGCACGCACACACACTCACACACACACACACGCACGTACGCACGCGTGCACGCACGCACGCGCACACACACACACACGCACACATACACACACACGCGCGCGCGTGCACACGCGCATGCTACTGGATGCCATATATTCGACTGGGTTATGTTCTCGTCACGGGGACGTGATAAAAATCGAAACCATCAGTTCAAAAATACAGACGTGAGCTGTTGTTTTTGCAGCTGTATGTGAATGACATGAGCATCAAATCATCATGATTGAGCTCGTAAACATATGAGCGCGCCTAATCGCGCATGTGTGTGTGTGTGTGTGCGCGCGCGTGTGTGGTGTGTGAGATTATTCGGTGCATGACGCACAAGCGTAGATGTAGGGTGTGCGTGTATGCTCTAGCTGTGTTGGTGCCGGAATAATTGAGTGAGTACTTTACAGCATCAACCGGACACTCGTTGCAGATGCCATCATGACCTCGGTCCAAAGTGACTTTTCAACAGAGTTGATAAACAGCAAAGGCACTGCCTCCTACCTTTTTGGACAGAACTGAGAAACCATCAAAGTGTGTCGCTCTCATTTTTGGACAGACGTGGAAAATATCAAAATCAATCCCACCTACGTTTTGGGCAGAAATGAGAAAACATCAAAATCACCCCCTCCCCACTTTTTGGACAGACATGAGAAAACATCAAAATCAATCCCTCCCATTCTTGAAATGAGGTTTTTTAAAAAAAAAATTTTTTTTTTTTTTTTTTTAAAGTCTGAATCCTTTCCTCCCACTTTTTGACAGAATTGAGAAACGTCAAATCACTCCCCTCCCACTTTTCGACAGAACTGTACAAACTTCATAGTCACTTAATTCCTTCCTGTTTTGAACAGATTAAAAAAAAAAAAAAAAAGGGGGGGGGGGGGGGGAGGGGGGGAAGCAACAACATTAGAACCTCTCTGTACCACTTTTGAAAGGAAATGAGAAACAATCAAATTTCTAGACGGAATTGAAAATCATCAAAGTCACTCCCGCTCACTTTTGGACAGAACTGAGAAAACACCAAAGTCATTTCCTCATGCGTTTTTGACAGAACTGGAAAAAACAAAACAAAAAACAAAACACTAAAATCACCTTCTACTTCTTGACAGAACTAGAAAAAAAACCACAACAAAACAAAAACAAAACATTAAAATCATCTCCTCCTACTTTTGACAAACTTACCCCCCCCCCCCCCCAAAAAAAAAAAAACAAAAACAAAAAACAAAAACCTCTCCCTCCCACTTTCAGACAGACTAGACACTAACTACCCCCCCCCCCCCCCCCCCCCCCCCCCTCCCTCCTCCCACTCATTGCAGCACGCTGCCCAGACAGACACTCGGTCAGCCCTTTCGCTGGCGGCCATATTTGGTGCAAGTCTTCCCATCCGCCTTGAGCGTGAACCTCCGAGGACACGTGCACCGGAAGCTGCCGTAGGAGTTGGTGCACTTGTGAGAGCAGCCATGCTTTCCACGGCACTCGTTGACATCTGTGGATCAGAGTTTAGAGAGAGTGGGTTAGAGAGAGAGAGAGAGAGAGAGAGAGAGAGAGAGGGGAGAGTGAGGGGGTGTGGGGTGGAAGTGGGTGAGGATTTAGGGGTAGCCACAGGGTTTTCAGTGCTTGCTCTTATTCCCTCCGTATCCATATTCTGTAAAAAGAAGGAAATGTGACTGCTCACACACACACACACACACACACCCACACACACACACACCCCTCTACCCCCCTGTCATCAATTTTTCCGGTGTGTGGTGTATTTTTCTCTCCCCCCTCCCTCTCCTCTCTCCTCCATCTTCGTTCCAGACATCTCTTCAGTTCAATTCAGGTCAGTTCAGTTCAGTGGTTTATTTAATATCTTTTAATCGACAGATGATATTAGACACTTGTTTAAAAAAAAAAAAAAAGTGAAAAAGAAAAAAAAAAAAAAAAAAAACCATCACACTCAGCTTATCTAGTGCTTTCAAACCCACATCTGATATATAACATGCATGTCTATATAAGTGAAATACCCTAGTGGTACACAGAGGTGTTAATCTTTAAATAAAAAAAAACAACAAAAAAAGCAAAACTGCGACCTGTGACTGCGAAATATCCATGGCAAATTCAGCAACATATGAACCATGTAAGACAGTATTGACATTATCAAAGTTATTCATCTCAATGCCTTTCTCCTGATAGAGCGAGGTCAACACTGAGCATTTCAACAAAAGATGACGCACAGAAATGTTTTCTCTGCAGACACAAGTGAGAATATTTAGTGTTCCAAGTATTTAGCCTTATTTATGAATTAATCTAACCATGTGCCTTGCGCACATTGTTATGAATGTCAGGCGTCCTGGTCTTCCAGATTCTAGTGTGGGAAGAACTTGTCCTAGAGGGGCCTTTGTGATATAGAGTAATGTAAGATTAGCTCCCTTGCTCCATACTCCTGGTCCAAAATAATGGTGTAGTGTAGTGAAAGATTACCTCCCTTGCCCCATACTCCTGGTGCTAGTGGTAGTGTAGTGTAAGATCGTTCCCCTTTCCCCATTTCTCTTTGATGTTTATCCCTGTCAGCCTCATGACCTTCTGTGGATGTGGACGCCAAAACTTTAGTTTAAATTTAGATTAGTTTAAATTTAGTTTACTTTTTCTTCTTCTGCGTACGCAGGCTGATACTCCTGCGGACATTCCCTGTAGTGACAGGCAAGTATTAAACCCATCTGCCTAACAAAGGGAGTGGAGTTTTGCGTGTATGACCGGTTTTTTTTTTATCTCGTCATTAAGGCAGCCATATCCCATGTTCGGGGAAAAATTTAGTTTACGAACTGATACATTCTATTATGCTAACCTCACTCCAAAGCCGTATGATTTTTTTTTCTCTCTCTATCAAACAAGCAGACCGATTAACTTTCTGTTTAGTAAAGGTCTGTGGATGTTTATGGGATTCCAGTCCCAAAGTGTAATGGTCGTAGGGGCGGAAAGTGTAAAAATTGTAATTACAATATGTAGAAGAAATTATGTAGCGTGGGGCACAACATCCCACTTTCACCGCCTTAAGCTACCCTGGACTGAACCAAGCGAGCATTTTAGTACTTGCTAGACCGTGAGGCTTTTCATTTGGTCAAAGTCCGATCCCACGAATGTTTCGAAGTCATAACCGTCAGCTCAGCGCCCGAGTGAAGT
>JADBJO010036147.1:0-11403 GCA_016801955.1 Conus betulinus | reverse complement strand
CAACAGAAATAAAGCAGAGACAGATGGACAAGAAAATAGACGAACAAAATAACGTTAGAGGTTGCGGTTGCAGTCTCTGGCTGCTTTAGTCATTTCCGCTTTAGAATTTTTCGTATGTTTGTTGGTTAGTGGGATTTTTTTAGTGGCATTATTTCGTTAGTTTGATTTCCAATGAATATGCTGAACCATTCACTCGCATGTATTGCCCAGCTCTCACATTCCATGTAGGGAAGAGTTGTGTCCAACTGAATTCCAGTTTTTTTTTTCCTTCTTCACATCCCAACACACTATGGCAGCTTCATTAGTGAAGATATCTGAACACGACATAAGTATGCAGATTTCTGATCGTTTTTGTCTGTGTGTCACTGATCCCACTGTCACATGATGATCCACTTTTCTGCAAAGGATGAAACTGGATTTATTGTGCACGCAATATTTTGATGATTTTTTTTACACACATGTGAACCTGGTCAAAAACCTCATCAAAAAAAAAAAAAACTCAGAACGACAGACATGCACCACAAAACAAACAGACCAGGATTTCAATCAGCACCATTCTACTCAGAGCTGTCATCAGCGTAAAAAAATAGAAGTTGTTGACAGGAGGAGCCCCACTGGGGGGGGGGAGCGATGGCATAGCTTCGTTCGTCGGCCTGCACCATTTGTGGATGAAGTTCATCAAACAGAGAAACGTAATTGCAGCACCTGTGTTTTGGCACACACGGCATGCCCCATGACATCCTTTTGATGTGCTCGCAGCTTCATTCCAATTGCCCGCCGATTACCCTCTCTCTCTCCACCATCTTTCATCCTGTATCCGTGCTGGTTTGCCAGATGAACAATATGAGGAAAGTCTTTTTTGGTTTGTTGCACGGTTCATTTCGTGTGGGAGCTGAGCTGGAGTCAGATGCCCTGATCTGAGGAGAGCAGCTGGTTCATGTACACAGCTGACGAACAGTGGCTTCGGGGACAATGCACTCGAGACTATTCTTTGTCTTTGGCTTGACTCACTCACTGGGAGGTGGGAAAGGAGACACTGTGTTATAGCACTAAAACCTCAGCATGGTTCTGTTACAGCTTGGTCAGTAAGGTTGGAGACATTGTGTTATAGCACTAAACCTCATCATGGTCTGTTACAGCTTGGCCGAGTAAGTTGGAGACTATTGTTTTATAGCACTAAACCTCATCAATGGTGCGTTACAGCTTGGTCAGTAAGTTGGAGACATTGTGTTAGCACTAACCTCATCAATGGTTCTGTTACAGCTTGCAGTAGAGTTGAGCACATTGTGTGTTAGCACCTGTAACCTCATCATGGTTCTGTTACAGCTAGGTCAGTAAGCTGCGGGGCAAAAACATGGGAGATCCCATGTGCAGTAGCATCGTTAACTCGTGACAGAGGGGGCCATGTATTTTGACAAGGTAGTGTCTCTGGACACCATCACTATGAATATCCACGGTGATGGATGGGCAATCACAAACTATCAGTTGATGCGACAGAAGTGAAAGGAACAAACCTGACTGCGGCGATCTGTTGCATACTGAAGTATGATTGTTTTCTGAGAGATTCACTCTAAAACCACGCTTGCCACATTACTTGTAACATTCGAGTTATACTATGCTGTATGTTCTACAACATGATCCAATTCAATCCAAAGCCATGATAAAGCAAAAATAATATGACGCACAAGTATTACTGTGAGATTCATTAAGATGTTTTTAAAAGGGGAAACGTCTGGCTGTCTGTTCTGCCTGTCTGCCTGTCTGCGTGTCTCTCTCCACACACACATATACACACATACACATAAATACACACAACACATTCACATACATGCAGGCAACACACGCGACACACATGCATCACACACATGCAATGCACACATAATCTGTCAAAAAAAAAGGGTTGAACGGATTTTCACACTGCCAAACCACCACCCTGAGGCACACACAAGTCATTGAAGACTGACTGCTGCCATTATTCCCTGATTCTCCAACCCCCCCCCCCCTCCCCACCACCCCACCCCGACAGATCAAGGACTCCTCCTGGCCGAGAAATTGTTCCTGCCCTTTCCGAAGATGACGGACTCAGTCAAATAGGTGTCGCCGCTAGCAGTGGTCAGTGGTGATGGGAAGGGCAGGAAGTGAATCAGCAGAGCCATGGCATGGCGCTGCACAAAGCGACAATAGGATATGACGTCCGGTCGATGAAACACGTCCTGGGAAATAGTCTGACCTCATTCTGCCTCATCAGTTCTCGGATCAATGGAGAAACCTACGGTGGTGATTTTTTTCTTTTTTTTTTTTTTAAATTTTACTTTTTTCTTTTTTTCTTCCCTAAGGCCAAAATTCACACCCTCTTCATTTGGTGGCACACTGTCCTCTTCATCTTGCCTAAAAAAAAAAAAAAAAAAAAAAAAATTCCACTAGTATGTTTGTTTCTCTCTCTTGTTTCCCTTCTTTTCGTTCCCAACCAATCTCTTACACACCATGCATAGTCTGTATGTTCTCTACAAAAGGACATTTTTTTTTGCGGATTTTAGTGTTTGGCAATTGATACAAAGTGTCTAGGTTTGTTAATGTACTAATGTGTGGTGTACTGCACACTCACTCTAATAATGTGGTTGCATTATACAGAAACGGAACCAGCATAGATGAAACAGAGGACTTAATTATTTTTAGTTTTCATTTGTTTTACACATACACCCGCACACACACTCTCACTCCCCCCTCCCCCTTCACCCTCTCTCTCGAATATGCTAACAATGGTAGTTACCTAGAGAGAGAGAGAGAGAGAGAGGGGACGAAAAAAAAGAAAAAAGGGAGAGGAGAGAGAGAAGAGATATGAGGAGAGAGAGAGGAAAGAACGGAAGAAAAACGAACAAAAAAAAAAAAAAAAAATTAAAGAGAGCCAGACAGAAAGGCAGGCAGACAGACAGACAGACAGACCAGAGCCGGGGGGTTTTAGTCAGACAGACAGGCGACAGACGAACAGAGACGGCGTTCCCCGGAGTCTTAAAATGAATTTAGGGATTTAGTTTTGTTACACGTGTGGGGCTCATCAGTTATCTCGGTCCCCGAGGAAGCCAGTGACTACAGCGAAAACGACAGTATGGCATGATCCCTCCATCTTCCACATTCCCCACGTGCAACAGTCTTACACATAACGAAAACGAAAGAGTGCAAGAAAGTGCAGGGGAGTGGAGAACCCGAAAATGCATATTTACCACCTTGCAAAATTTTCTGTCCCATTTTCGTGTCCTGTCTCCTTATAGGGACTACCGGTCTCTTCTTAAGTCACTCTCTCTGTCTCTGTCTGTCTGTCTGCCCATCTGTATTCATTTGTGTCTGCATGTCCGGCCGTCTATCTGTTCGTTCTAATGACTGTCTGTCTTTTTGGTCTGCTCCCATGCCTGTCTCTTGCTGTCTTTTGATATCTATGCTCTCTCCTCCTCTCTCTCTGTTTTTTTTTTTTCCTTTTACCTTTGTCTTTTCATCTTTGGATCACGTCACTAATTCGTGTTTTCACGCCGTGTTTTTGCAGAATGTCTCATTATCCAAGAACATCTTGTTGGTTTCTTATTCAGTCTCTCTCTCTCTCTCTCTCACTCTCGCCACACCCCTCTCTCTCTCTCTCTCTCCTGCTCGCGTCTCTGTTCTCTGTCTAATTCTTGCGGTTGATTGGTCAGTCACAGTCCTCTTTCTCCATGCGTATAACCGCTCAACAGACAGTTTTGCCTGACACATTTGCTTGCCATGTACACCGTTTGGTGTACCTGATTCTTGCGCACACTACGTTGGGTCGTGTGATATCCTTGACGGTGCTCCTGTTTTCGCAACCCTCCTTGGGTTCCCCCTCTCTTTCTCTCATGTACCCAGTGGGATGGTTGCAGTAGTCACTCATTTACAAACTAGCCGCCAGACAGGTTCAACTGTCTGATTATTATCTAACTGCTGAAATGTCCCTACTAGTTTTCTCAGTGCAAAGTAAAACCTCCTTAAAACAGGAACATGACTTCCCCTGATTAGGATACCAACTTCCAGTCAGAGACCACCAGACAACGGATTTCCCAGGACGCCTATGGTGGAGGAGTTCTACCATATATCAAACTAAGAGTTAAAAATTCTACCTTCTTAGTCTGCAAAATTAAGAAATTTGATATTGTTTTCTATATGAAACTCTAGGGGAAGCATACACACAGACACATAGATAAGCCGGTACACACACACACCACACCGCGAACACGCACACACACACACACACCACAAACACACACACACACAAATACACACACACACACACCACACACATACACACACACACACGCACACCACAACATCCACACACGCACGCACTCACGCACGCACACGCGCGCGCGCGCGTTGCCACCTAACATCGCGCCGCACGCACGCACGCCCCGCACGCCACGCCACACAGCACCACACACACAAAACACACACCCAGCACGCACACACGCGTGCGCGCGCGCGCGCGCGCGCAAAGTGAAATCAAACGACGCGTCCCTCGTCACAGTGAAATCAAAGAAGAAGAGAGGTGTGTGATGGAGTTCCCATCAACCCAACCGCCTACCTGATAAGACACAAGAGGCTGAAGACCGCCATTACTCCTTTTCTACCATCTTTCCCTGTCCTCTGTAGCCCAATCACCCACGGTGCCAAAGACTTCTTGGCTGGAATTGTCCCGCTCCCTTTTTTGTTGTTGAGATTTTAGAGCTCCGGTATTTGTCTCCCGTTAAGCTGCGGTTGCGCTGCTAGGAAGACCCAGAGGATGATCAGCTGTGCTATGCATGGCTGCACAAAACTAATCAGAAATGGCTCCCGGTCAACGAGACCTACGTCTGCAGGGAAATAGGCTGACTCCTTTCTGCCTCTTCTAACTGTCTTGGGCATCAGCAGCTCTGCCCAATTCCTCTTTCGCTCTTGTTTGTGTCTTGACCAGAGCTTGGGTATCCATTCTGACAGGGGAATTCAGTCTGTCTGAGTCTCTCTCTCTCTCGTTTGTTTGTCTGTCTGTCTCTCTGTCTGTCATTGTCTGTCTGGGTCTCTCTCTCTCTCTGTCTGTTTGTCTCTGTCTATGTATCTGTCTGTCTGGTCTGTCTCTCTCTTACACCATACACACTCTCTGTCTCTTTCACGCACACACAACAAGATTGTAACTTACTACTTTCCTGTCTTGTATTGGCATCTGTGCCCTCTCATTGATTTACAACACACACACCACAAACACACACACACACACACACACACACACACACACACCACACCACACACCCACAACACAGACGAAGAGCCCCGCAGAGAGAGAGAGAGAGAGAGAGAGACATGAAGAGATGTGACCTACAGAGAGATAATAGACCAGACCACCGCTAGAGCGACACATAGAGACCCTTAACACAAGAAAAAATTAAAAAAAAAAGTACGCCAGAGGATTGGTTGCAAATATCTGCATGCTCTAGTCATGTCCTCCACACAAATTGAAATTGCATCCCTTCTCAAACAATGCTTTGGAATATTTTTTATGACTTCTCCTGCAATTATTTTCGTTATAGTTTGATTTCTATGGATCATTTTCGTCTAATTCACTTTTCTTAGTATACTGACCCAGTTATCACATCACATTTAAGGAACAATTGTCTGCCTGTTCATAGTTTTTGTTTTCCATCTTCATTCCTGCTATTATGAAAGCTTTTTCAGTGATGAAAATCTGGATGCGATTATCAGTTATGCACATTTCTGATCTTTATAATCGACTCATCGGTCCCCTTTGGCACCCATGATGAACCAAGTTCCGTCGGAGGATATGAAAAATGAAGAAGTATTGTGCGCGTTATGTTTTGATGCTCGATGTTCCACACTAGGGAAGGTCCGGTTAAAACCGCTTCAGGACATAGATGGGGTTTGATTTTTGTTGAAATTTTTTGATTTGTAAGATTGATGACGGCTGAATGAGGTTGAAATGTAATGCTGTGGACCCGCCGGCGTGCATGTCTCGACCTCTTGGTCAGCATTTTGCACTCATTTTTGTGTTGAGAAGACACAAGGAGAAATTAATAGACAAACAAACAATGGAACAGGCTCTGTATCAAAGCACCCTTTTTCCTCAGCGCATGGGATCAGTGTCAAGGCTAAAAAGTCTTGGCAGAAAGAAAGGGGGCCCAAAACGGCTACAAGCGATGGATTTTCGTTTCATACTCCACTACCTGTGGCAGCGGTGTTCCTCAAACAGCAAACTGCTAGCACCACGGCATTCTGGCACTCCTCACGATCCGTGCGTCATAGACATCTTTTAGATGTGCTCCTGCTTCACCATCTATGTTTCCACTCATGTTTCCCACGACTTCAAAATGCTCCCCCTTACTTCCCTTCGCCCCCTCTCACTTCCTCTCTTTTCTGTTCAGTCTTCATTAGGATTAGTTTGGTCAGTTTTGATGACGGCTGTTTCTCCGTCTTTTTACTCTTTTTTCTTTCCTTTTGTTGGCTCAGCATCTATTTTGCCTTGACTTGGTTTTTTTTCTTTTTTTTTTTCCCCGACCAAGACCCTATCCCGATTTTCATCTTCCTATCTGATCTATTGCACACAGAACTGTGGGAGCTCGAGCTTGGCGTTTTTAGGCATGCCCTCACCCCTACTCAGGCGCCTCGCAACGCAGTACCCCAGGCCTTGCACTAGTAGCAGTTTGCCTTTACATCCGTTCGACAGCTGAAATAAACAGTGGGCCTTTGGGGGGGATGGTGCTCTTTGAGATTATTCTTTGTCTTTGGGTTTGAGTTCTTGGTGGAAATGGAAATGATAACTACGTGTGTGTCACGGCACTAGACCCTGGTGCTGTTCGAGCGAATTCGGTCAAATGGGGACCAAAAAAAAAAAGTAAAAATTCCATATGCGCTGCATGTGTTTTAGCTCATGACAGAGAGACACGTCGGCAACAGACTTGTCTCTGGACTCAATCAGTAGAACAATCTGCCTGAAAAGGTCGGGAGAGAAAAAAGAAATCGATTGTAGCAATGTGATGCATGCTTTCGGAGACAGGAACTAAAAAAATCACGCACAGTTGAAAAATTATTGACACATTAAAGCTAAACCATGCGATTACAGTATAACAGAAACCAATTTATTTAAAAACTATGCTATACAATACAGATGTATAAGACTACTTCTATGAAATTCGTCATAATCAAAGTTTTATTTCTCTCTCTCTCTCTCTCTCATCCCTCTCTCTCTTCTCCCTCCTCTCTCGTCTGAGTCGTGTGCATTTTCTCTCTCTCTCTCTCTCCTCTCTCTCTCTCTCACAAACACCACACCTCACACCTTCACACACATGCACACACACATGCACACACACACACAACACAACACACACACACACACACACACACACACACACACACACACACCACACACACACGCACGCACGCACGCACGCACGCACCGCACACACACACATACACACACAAACACATACACACACACACACACACACACACACACACCACACACACACACACACACACCACTCTTACCTTCTCCCTCTCTCTCAACTAGTTAAACTGACTCATATTAGTCTAGTTAAACAAAAAGGGAGGGTACCATGCTTTGTCCCCTCAAAACTACGCCACCACCCTGATAACACACGTCACTGAAGACAGATTGCTGCCACGCCTCTCTTGATGCCATTATTCTCTGACGTTTTCAGATCCTCCACCCACAGAATTAAGGACCTTTCCCGAGCTGGAATTGTCTGTCCTTCCTGGAGATGACGGATCGCCGATAGTGTCGCCCCTAATGTCGCAGTGGTGATGGGAAGGGCAGGAGGTGATCAGCAGAGCCACCACGCACGCTGCACAAAGCAAATCAGAATGACTTCCGGTCGATGAAAACACGTCCGGGGAAATAGGCTGACCTCCATTCTGCCTCTTCTGCCTGTCTTGGGCCATTGGCGGATCTGCCTGATTCCTCCTTCCTCCTCTCTGCTTCTGGGGCCAGGGTTGAGAGGTCAGTTTCTCACAAGGGAAACCTCAGTTCATATGTGTCTGTCTGTCTGTCAATCTGTTCTGCTTGTCTCTCCATCTACGTCCCTGGTCTCTCTCTCTCTCTCTCTCTCTTTCTCTCTCTCTCGCTCTCTCTCTCTCTCTCTCTCTCTGTCACTGACAAATTGAATAATGTTATACTGTCCTAGTCTTATCAGCATACGTGTCCTTCCATAGGTTATATCAGAAGAGAGAGAGAGAGAGAGAGAGAGAGAGAGAGAGAGAGAGAGAGAGAGAGCAACGGAAATGAAGCACTAAGAGTCAAATATAAAAATAAACAAACAAAATACGTCAGTGGATTTATTTGCAATATCTCCATGCTTGAGTAATTTTCTCTGCACATTGAAATTAAATCCCCTCTCAAACAATGTTTTGATTTTTTTTTCACAAAAAATATTTGCCAATGAGATTTCCTGTATTGATTTGTTAGTTTGATTCCAAGGGTCATTCGACTAAGTCACTAGCATATATTGGCCCAATTATCTCATGATATTCAAGGAAGACTTGTTTCATTGCTTTCCTTTTTTCTTCTCCCTCTTTAATCCCGCCATCATGTCACCTTCTTCAGTGATGATATTTGAAACGAAATCAGTATGCATATGTCGGATTTTTAAAAAAATCTTTTTATTTTTTTTATTGATCCCTTTGTCATGTGATGACCTACTTGCGTGTCAAGGATGGAACTGGATTTGTGTGTGTGCCATGTATTGATGTATGTGTTTCGCACATCAGAGTCTGGTTTAAATTTCATTTCAAGGACTTCAGTGGAGATGAAGTTTGCACGTACGTCAGTCCCTGATAGAAATCCGTTTAAACCTGACTGCATCTTAGCCACCATTTCACAACTCATCTTCTTGAGAGGACGACGGACATATGGACAAAAAACAACAACAGATAGTCATAAATCAGCACCATTCTCCTCAACGCTTCATCACAGAAAGATACAAATTGCGGACAGAAGGGGTTCCAACAGGCAGGGGCGAACTAATCCGTTTCATACTCCTCTAATTGTGGACGAAGTTAAGGAAACAGCAGACTGTAATTGCAGCACCTGTGTTCTGGAACATACGATGTGCCTTGTGGCATCCTCTGATGTGTTTCTGCTTCTCTACTTGTCCGCACCAATTCCCCATCCATTTGCCTGTCCCTCTATTTCCTTCTCTTCCCACTGTCTCTTTCTTTCTGTCTACTGTTGGTTAGATGACAGTGTGTGTTCTTTTTGGCTGCTGCCACTTCTCTCTAGCTGCCATTATTCCCTGTTCTTTTTCTTTAACCCCTTCACCCACCCCACAAACCCAGGATCTCTGCCTGCCAGGCGGAAATTGTGTGCTCTCTCCAGAGATGGCAGAGCACCGATGGGTGTCGCCCCTAATGTCGCAGTGGCTGATCGGGAAGGGCAGGAGGTGATCAGTAGCGCCACGCGTGGCTGCACAAAGCGAATCAGAATGACTTCCGGTCGATGAAACACGTCCTGGGAATAGGCTGACCTCCATTCTGCCTCTTCTGCCTGTCTTGGGTCATTGGCGGCTTTTGCCTGATTCCTCCTTCCCTTCTATCTGCTTTTCAGGCTAGAGATGGAGGATCAGCTCTGTTTGAGAGAGTTTGGCTCATATCTGTCTGTCTGTCTATCTGTCTGCTTCTGTCTGTATCGCTGTTTGTCTGTCTGTCTGTCTGTCTGTCGCTTTCTGCTTCTTTTTCTTTATGTTTTCATTTTATTGCTTCATTTTACTCTTTTCTTCACTCATTTTGGCGGGCTGGGAAAGCAGCAGATCCCTTTGCAACATGGTGCATCATTCCATCAAGAGAGAGAGAGAGAGAGAGAGAGAGAGAGAGAGAGAGAGAGCGAGAGAGAGAGATGAGAGAGAGGAGAGAGCCCAAATCAGTACCCTTCTTCTCTATGCTTTACAAGCATACAAGGCTCACGCCGTCGTTCAGAAGTGTCTCAAACGGCAATGACCATGATTTTCATTTCATACTCCACTAATTGTGGCTGAGGTCACCAAACTGCAAAAGTGTGATTGCAAACACCGCGTTCTTGCATTCATGACGGGCCACGTGACATCCTTTAAGTGCTCCAGTTTTGCACCTATCAGCCATCCGCACTTCACTTCTCTCTCTCTCTTTGGTCTCTCTCTTCTGTCTCTGTCTGTCTGTCTGTCCTGTCTGTTCTGTTTCTCTCTCTCTCTCTCTCTGCCAACCATTTTCAATGTGTACGACATGTATTTGCTACTGATTTGAGTCTGCTAAATGAAAGTCATGTGGGCAGCTTGGTTCATACAATTTTTTCAAGGCAAACACTAACGTCCATGTTACATATTTTCTCTTTCTCCTTCCCTTCCTATTCCCCCCCCCTCTCTCTCTCTAGACAGGCAGACCGAAAGACAGACAGGCAGCAGACAGACAGACACACTCACCACCAACACAACACACACACACTGACTGACTTAAAAACCATTTACTGTCAGATTAACATAGTGTTGTACTGACAAACACACACACACACACACACACACACACACCACACACACACACACACACACACACACACACGTCACGTACATGCAGGCACATGGATATACACACACAAACACACACACACATTACATGTCATGCGCAGGTACACACACCAACCAACACCCACACACACACGTACACTCACACATGAAACACACCACACACACACACACACACACAACACACACACACCACACACCACACGTACACACACGCATGCACACCACACACGCACTACACACACGCACACACACACACACACCCACACACACACACACACACACACACACACACACAAATCAAACTGTTTGACTTTCATCATTTCATAAAAGTCTCGTCAAACAAGAAGGTGACAGTACCACGGACTTTCTAAAAGATCAACCGGCTCCCCAATAACACACAAGTCACTGAAGCTGTGTTGCTGCCACACCATTCACTTGATGCCATATTCCCCTAATTCTTCAGACCCTCCACCCACAGAATCGAGGACTTCCTATTAGGCTGGAATTGTCTGCCCTTTCTAGAGATGACGGAGCGCCGATTGGTGTCGCCCTTAGTGTCGCAGTGGCTTTGATGGGACAGGGCAGGAGGTGATCAGCGCGCCACGCGTGACTGCACGAAGCGAATCAGGAATGACTTCCGGTCGATGAAACACGTCCGGGGAAATAGGCTGACCTCCATTCTGCTTCTGCCTGTCTTGGGCCATTGGCGGCTCTGCCTGATTTCCTCCTTCTGTTCCTCCCTGATTCTTGGGGCCGCAAGGGCTGTTAAGATCAGTTCGGACAAGGGAGCTCAGTTTATGTCTGTCTGAATCTCTGCTTGTTCTGTCTCTTTATCTCTGTCTCT
>JADBJO010036146.1:0-11404 GCA_016801955.1 Conus betulinus | reverse complement strand
TCCACAGGATCTCCGCGATGCAGTCATCATCACCCTGTATAAAAACAAGGGAGAAAAGTCAGACTGCTCCAACTACCGCACGGCATCACCTTGCTCTCAATCGCCGGCAAGATCCTCGCTAGGGTTTTGCTGAACAGACTGATCTGCACCATCGCCAACGAACACCTTCCTGAGAGCCAGTGTGGCTTCAGGAGCACTACCGACACTACCGACATGGTATTTGTCCTCCGCCAGCTCCAGGAGAAGTGCCGCGAGCAGAACAAGGGACTCTTCATCACGTTTGTCGATCTCACTAAAGCTTTCGACACTGTGAGCAGGAAAGGGTCTTTGGCAAATTCTGGAAAAAAAAAAACTGGACTCTCCACCAAAATTCTTAAGCATGATCATCCAACTGCATGAAGACCAAAACGGGCAGGTTAGACTCAACAGTGTCCTCTCGGAGCCATTCTCCATCTCAAACGGCGTCAAGCAGGGCTGTGTTCTAGCTCCGACACTCTTCAGCATCTTTTTTTAGCATGATGCTCCAGCAGGCCCTTGAAGACCTTGAAGACGAAGACGGCGTCTACACGTTCGCTACCGCACTGATGGCAGCCTGTTCAACCTGCGGTGACTACAGGCCCACACAAAGACGCTGGAGCAACTGATCCAAGAGCTCCTTTTCGCAGACGATGCTGCCTTTTTTGCTCACACAGAAGCAGCTCTACAAAGGCTAACTTCCTGCTTTGCGGAGGCTGCACAGCTCTTTGGACTGGAAATTAGCCTGAAAAAGACAGAAGTCCTGCATCAGCCTGCACCCCGAACACAGTTTTCACTCTCCTCACATCACAGTTGGCCAGACAGAGCTGAACACAGTCCACCAGTTCAGCTATCTGGGGTGCACCATCTCTTCAGATGCCAAGCTTGATAAAGAAATTGACAACAGACTGGTCAAAGCAAACAGTGCATTCGGAAGACTCTACAAACGAGTGTGGAACAACCGGCATTTGAAGCAAAGCACCAAGATCAGCGTGTTTCGTGCAGTCGTACTGACCACACTCCTGTACGGCTCAGAGTCGTGGGTCCTTTACCGTCACCACCTGCGATTCCTTGAACGCTTCCAGCAGCGCTGCCTCCGCACAATCTCAACATCCACTGGAGTGACTTTACCACCAACGTCGAAGTCCTCGAAAGAGCGGAGGTCTCAAGTATATAGAGACTCTACTGCTGAAGTCCCAACTGCGCTGGGCAGGGCACGTCTCCAGGATGGAGGATCACCGCCTGCCCAAAACTGTCCTCTACGGAGAGTTGTCCACTGGCCATCGTGATAGAGGAGCGCCTAAAAAGCGCTACAAAGACCATCTGAAGAAAAGCCTCAGTACCTGTCACATCGACCACCGCCAGTGGTCAGACCTCGCTGCCGATCGTGGCGCCTGGAGAAGCACCATTCACAAGGCTGCATCCTCGTTTGAAGCCTCCCGCAGAGAAAGTCTCCGAGAAAAGAGGCAAAGGAGGAAAGCACGCCAGGCTGCAGCAGCTCAAGAACCACCGGACCCGACGCTGACCTGTGGCCGCTGTGGCAGATCATGCCTGTCCAGCATAGGACTCATCAGCCATCAGCGCGCCTGCATCCGACGTGGACAACCCCCTCAATAATCTTCGTCTACGAAGCCAAGCCAAGAAGAAGAGGGCAAAATGTTTCTTTTTTTCTTTCTTCCTTCCTTCCTTCCTTCCTTCCTTCCTTCCTTTCTTTCCTTCTTCTTCTTTCTTTCTTTCTTTCTTTCTTTCTTCTTTTCTTTCTTTCATTTTAAAAATCAAATCATGTTAATGTGATAACCGGAATTTATTTCATTTTTTTGCATCTTTTTCATCAGTCACAATCATTAATTGAATCAAATTCTGCTTTATTTCTGAAACTTACAATGCATTATAATAATTTTGTACAGTGGTTTTGTGGAAAACAAGTATCAGCATTTAATTGGTTGCCAAACCTGATTCGCTCATGCCATCTTACTTTGCTGTATTTGGCACTGGTTCTATTGCCCAGTCTTTCTTCTTCTTTGTTTCAGAAATCACTTGTGTATATCTACTTCTATGCTTGCATGAAACTGCGTTTAAAGATATGATCCTGATAGAATGAAGTTAACATTTGTTGCAATGTATAAAGTACCTCAACATGTGTGTCATCTAGGTAGACAGCAAGGAAAAAAGGGGGAAAAAAAGAAGATAAGTAACGCATTACAAATTCTTCAAAAGGTTTGATTAATTATATGTATATACTTAAAAACATTTCTGTGAAAGACAATAGGAGCCGATTCAAACCTCTGCCATTGACGCAGTGCTGGCCAGAAAGGTCAGAAACGCATGTATACAGGCAATGGAACCGGGTGATTATATGACATCCAGGCCATTTACAGGGACAGGGGTGAGCAATGTTTGTAATACTGAAACGTTTGCGGCCGGGGGGGAGTGTGTGTGAGTGTGTGTGTGTGTGGGGGTGGGTGGGGGGTGGTGTCCAAGGGCTGCTTTAGGCCCCTGGTGGGGTGCAGGGGCAATGCCCTGTTGGGGGTGGGGATAGGGGCGGGGTGGGGGTGGGGAGGAAGCCCCGATAAAATCCTGACATTAAGAACAGTTTACTGCCCTCTCCTTTGATACAAACCCTGAATTTTCATACTTCTCAGTACTACAAAACTATTGAAAAAAAAAACTATTTCTAAAACAAAACAACAACAAAAAAACAAACATAGAACAACTAAAAAGGAGAATTTTTTTTTTTGCCAAAACAC
Source organism: Conus betulinus (assembly GCA_016801955.1). NCBI lineage: Eukaryota > Metazoa > Mollusca > Gastropoda > Neogastropoda > Conidae > Conus > Conus betulinus. Next base: position 8,642 of record JADBJO010036146.1, on the reverse strand, counting down.
CAATAGGGAAATCTGTATGATACAGAACTACCCCCACCCATTCATTTCGTTTCACAGCTTATCAAATTGTCATGAATGAATGGTCAGCACAGAGAACACACACCCCGCTTCCTCTCCTTTGAATAGAGGGTACTGAGCAAGAAATCTGGTCTAACTCTACATCTCCAGACAGGTTCCGCTCACAACACAGACCTCAAGAAATTCCCACTGCTGCCAATGCAGGATTCCATACAGGTTCCCCTTCACAACACAGACCTCAAGAAATTCCCACTGCCCAATGCAGGATTCCATACAGGTTCCACTCACAACACAGACCTCAGAAATTCCCACTGCTGCCAATGCAGGATTCCATACAGGTTCCGTTCACAACACAGACCTCAAGAAATTCCCACTGCTGCCCAATGCAATGATTCCATACAGGTTCCCTTCACAACACAGACCTTAAGAAAAATCCCCACTGCTGCCAATACAGGATTCCATAGAGGTTCCGCTCACAACACAGACCTCAAGAAATCCCCACTGCTGCCAATGCAGGATTCCATACAGGTTCCGCTCACAACACAGACCTCAAGAAATTCCCACTGCTGCCAATGCAGGATTCCAGACAGGTTCCCTTCACAACACAGACCTTAAGAAATTCCCACTGCTGCCAATGCAGGATTCCAGACAGGTTCTGTTCACAACACAGACCTCAAGAAATTCCCACTGCTGCCCATGCAATACAGGATTCCAGACAGGTTCCCTTGACAACACAGACCTCAAGAAATTCCCACTGCTGCCAATGCAGGATTCCAGACAGAGGTTCCGCTCACAACACAGACCTCAAGAAATTCCCACTGCTGCCAATACAGGATTCCAGACAGGTTCCGCTCACAACACAGACCTCAAGAAATTCCCACTGCTGCCAATGCAGGATTCTATTACATTTTAACACCCTCTTTTTCTTCATTCCGTCTCTCCACCTCTCTCCCTCCTCCCAGCACCCACCCTCACCCCCTTTCAATATCCTCCCTGTCCGGTCATTTTCCCTGTTTCCTTGGGTCTGATAGTTCACTGACCTACGTTTGCCTTCCCCATAATGTACTCCTATCTGAACTTTGCTGTCACCTACGATGCACTGATTTTTTTAAGTACTGGCTTTCCCCCTTGAAGCACTCGTTGCACTTGTGCGTTTGTTTTCCACCGTATTGCACTCACTGTATTTGTACATTTGGCTTCTCCCATAATGCACTCACTGTATTTGTACATTTGCCTTTCCCCCATAATGCACTCACTGTATTTGTACATTTGGCTTTCTTCCCATAATGCACTCACTGTATTTGTACATTTGGCTTCTCCCATAATGCACTTACTGCATTTGTACATTTGCCTTCCCCATAATGCACTCACTGTATTTGTACATTTGGCTTCTCCCATAATGCACTCACTGTATTTGTACATTTGCCTTTCCCCATAATGCACTCACTGTATTTGTACATTTGGCTTCTCCCATAATGCACTCACTGTATTTGTTTGGCTTCCCTTCTCCCATAATGCACTCATACACATAAAACATTTGCTTTCCCCATAGAGCACTCATTACATTTGTACATTTGCTTTTCCCCATAAAGCGCTCGTTATATTTTGTACATTTGCATTCCCCCATAAAGCACTCATTATATTTGTACATTTGCTTCCCCCATAAAGCACTCATTATATTTGTACATTTGCATTCCCCCATAAAGCACTCATTACATTTGTACATTTGCTTTTCCCCCATAAAGCACTCGTTATATTTGTACATTTGCTTCCCCAATAAAGCATTCATGATATTTTCCCATTGGCCTTCCACCATATTGCAATCACTGTATTTGTACATTTGCATTCCCCCATAAAGCACTCATTATATTTGTACATTTGCATTCCCCCATAAAGCACTCATTATATTTGTACATTGCATTCCCCCATAAAGCACTCATTGTATTTGTACGTTTTCATTCCCCCATAAAGCACTCATTATGTTTTTGTACATTTGCATTCCCCCATAAAGCACTCATTATATTTGTACATTTGCTTACCCCCAAAAAGCATTCATAATATTTATTTGTACATTTGCTTTCCACCGTATTGCATCCAGTGTATTTGTGCATTTGCTTTTCCCCGTATTACAATCATTGTATTCATATATTCATTTCTCCCCCATATAGCACTCGTCGTATTTGTACATGTGTTTTCCTGCATACTGCACTCGTTGTGTTTGTATATCTACTTTCCTCCACAAAGCACACACTGTATTTGTACAGTTTTTTCCTCCACAATGTAGTCACTGTATTTGTACACACTGTACTCACTGTTTTTTATTTGTTTTCCCCTACAATGCACTCACTGAATTTTACATGTGCTCTCTCCCATAACGTGTTCAAATGCCTTTAACTATATTTGCTTTCCCCCATAATGCTCTCCACTGAATTTGTACATTTGCTTTCTCCCACAACGCACTTAAAACTTGTATATTTGCCCCCCCCCACCCCCCCCCCCCCCCCCCCCCCCCCCCCCCAGTGCTCTCATTGAAGTTGTACATTTGCTAACTGTTTATGTTCTGCCTGAAACAGACTGGTAGCTCTGCAGTGTTTCTAATACTCATTTGGAAGCTCAGTATTCCAACATCTTTAATCATGTTATAAATCAGCATTCGTTATTTTGAGGGAAATGGGTAAGCACCCATCGTCAGATATAGATTCAAATGTCTTGTGATAAAGTGAAAAATGATGGAGTCGTTATGTCGTATTTCATGTAGCCATCTGTCACTTGCTACAATGCACAAAACAAGGAAAACAAGAAAGACAGAAGCAACAAATGCTATAATTAACCAACAGGTGTCTACGTCTATTGTTCTTTTTATTTTTTCCCCTAGGATTTGTTGACACTGCCCTCTAACAACCATCTACGTGCACAAACTGATGAATAGTAAATTAATATGGCTTTTCGGTGGATGAGTAACACACACATACCTGGCTCGTCATGATGTGCATTGTTTCCATTCCTGAAAACAAATTACAAGACGTAAAGAAATCAACTAATTACACACACACTCTCTCTCTTTCGCTCTCTCTCTTTCTCCCTCTCGCTCTCTCCCCTCGCACCAAATTTTACTACAGCCTCCTTTTACATATCTATTTTACCACACACACACACACACACACACACACACACACACACACACACACACACACACACACACACACAATGTACGCACACATACACACAAGCGCATGTGTGTGCATGCGCTCTCCTAAAACTCACACTCACAAAAAAGCACAGACATGCATTTGTTCATTTCTTCAGTTGTTGCTGTGTAGATGTGACCAGTGCAGGGTATGTCGTAAAGCCTGGAACAACTATTTTGAGGATGCTTCCTTGTTTGTTCTGTGTGCTCTGTGCTGTCATATCTGCTAGGCCATTGGGTGTCATAAGCAAAATTCCTTGGGCGTTATGGCGTGCCTTTGTTTTCTTGTGGGAGCAAGAGTTACCCTGCTTGTTTGTTGTTTTTTAGTGTTTACTGTTCATTGCCGCATTTCATACTTACTTTCTTTACAGGCATGCATGTTGCAAGCTGCTGTAAGAATAATAAAATACTTTCTTTACAGACATGCATGTTGCAAGCTGCTGTAAGAATAAAATACTTTCTTTACAGGCATACATGTTGCAAGCTGCTGTAAGAATAAAATACAGACATACTTTCTTGTAAGAATAACAGACATACATGTTGCAAGCTGCTGTAAGAATAAAGGACTTTCTTTAAGACATACATGCTGAAGGCTGTAAGAAAAGGAAGACATACCCAGTCACAGGAAGGAGAGACTCCATGGAACGTTGTACTTGTCTGGGCTTCAGGAGTCAGGAAGGGAGATGGCAATAGAGCAGGGTGGCAGGGTGGATGGGATGGGAGTCTGAAAGTGGGGTGCCAATGGGGGGGGGGGGGGGGGGGGAAAAGGGATGGGGTGTGTAGCAGGTTAAAAGAAAGAAATAAAGCAAACATAGAAAATCAATTCAATCATTTACCTTTGTGCCTTATTCGCCTTTCCTGCAAAATAAACAAAAAAAAAAAATCATCTTTCGTGATCATATACATTATGTTAAAATATACCCACACAGAAATAGCGCAAAAAAAAGACAAAAAGGGATACAGCAGTATATCCCTCATAAGATGAGACCTAAAATGCAGACATAAGAACATTGCTAGCCATTCTCACAAATCAGTGTTGATGTCTGGGTCAGTCTTGCAGAAACATATCAATCTCTCCCTTATTGAAGTTATCCTTGTCCTCTCTCTCTTTTTTCAACATATCTTTGTGAGATCTCATGTAAAAGAATAGTATTTAAAACACACACACGCGCGCGCGCGCGCGCGCACGCGCGAACACACACACACACACACACACACACACACACACACACACACACACACACACACACACACACACACACACACAATTTGTTCATTCGGTAGTTCCTGCCAGTATGATTTGCTTGAAGTTTTTCAATATCTACCTTCATTCATAATTACTAAGTTCTGAGTAATGTTCCTCTTTACAAATGTCCAGTACTTTGGATGTGAAACGACTCTGACTCGCAGTTCCATTGTGTGTTTATGTTTGATGATGCACAAACAGACAACTGTCCATTTCTCAAGCTGCTTCATAACTGAAATCTACGACTGCACTTTCGCTCTAACTGTGACAAGTTTAGCTGTTTTTTTTTTTTTTTTTTTTGACTGTATCCGGTGAAGTTTCAAAATGGAGTTCTTTGTTTGTACTGTCCTAATGTTAAATGTGATCTTTTTTTTTTTTGCTTGAAGAAGACCCAAGGGTCGAAATGCATCGTGTCTTGTCCTGTGCTTTGTTTGTCAATGTCCTTGGCGGCAACTAACCCCCCACTCTTTCTAAATTTTGTATCCAGTGAAACTGTCTCAGTATTTCGGCAGTAACTGTTTCTATGTAACAGACACAAGTAGTAACACTTCTTTGTTCCTTTTCTAAGCGAAACGAGTTCACATATCCCCAACCAACGTGGTGACCAGTCCTGAGATAACTCTGCACTCTTCCCCTCTTCCTCAACCACACACACACACACACACACACACACACACACACACACACACACACACACACACACACACACACACACACAGGTGTGTTATCAGTTTTATGTCACTTGAAGACACCAGTCTTGGCACCCCTCAACCCACTTTCCTCTCACTACCCTTCCCTCCCTCTGTCTGGCTGTTGACTTTGTTGCATGGCAACAAGATGATAAGACGGTGACCCTGACAACAATGTTACAGAGAATGTTGACTTAATTACAGTGCGGGTTGACACCTCCCTCTCCCCCACTCCCTCTTTCTTCCCTGGTGATTTGATAGAGGCATGATGCTCACGGATGACCCAAGTATTTCCTTCGCCATCCACGTCGCAACAACGAATACAGGCAGTCGCAGCGCTCTCCCTTACATATTCTTAAGCTCTCACAAGTGTCATGCATGTGGAGAGCCACATAACTTCATGCATCACTATTTTAAAAAAGATCATGTCGTACATGACACGTTGCTGATGAAATGCCTGCCAGTATGGAAAAAGAATGACAGTGTCGACGGCAGTTGGTACTGACGAAACATTTATTGTGTACTTTCAGTGGGCAGTGCCTGTCAGTTTTCGCTATGTGGTTGGCAAAGAAGTCTCATTGATTTATTTAAAATATCAGGCAATGCTGGCCATTATAACATCAACAGAACGAATGGGTACTGCACAATTGTTAACAGCTTTTGAACTCTCTCTCATGTGTATCTGCGTGTGTGCATGATTGCCCGTTTGTGCGTGCATGCATGCATGTGTGTTTGTGCGTGTGTATGATGAGGGGGGGGGGGGGGGGGGGTGAATGAGGAAATGAGGAGGGAGAGGGCGGTCGAGGATTCTTTGGAGTAGGAATTGAGGTTAGGGGGACTTGGGGGGCAGGCAGGGCAGGAGAGAAACTGTCTGTGTGGACTGAAGTGTTGGTGTGGCAGGGCAGGAGAGAACTGTCTGTGTGGACTGAAGTGTTGGTGTGGCAGGAGAGAGACTGTCTGTGTGGACTGAAGTGTGGGTGGCAGGAGGAGAGAACTGTCTGTGTGGACTGAAGTGTTGGTGTGGCAGGGCAGAGAGAACTGTCTGTGTGGACTGAAGTGTTGGTGTGGCAGGGCAGAGAGAACTGTCTGTGTGGACTGAAGTGTGTGGTGTGTGGGTGGGCAGGCAGAGAGAAACTGTCTGTGTGGACTGAAGTGTTGGTGTGGCAGGGCAGGCAGGGCAGAGAAACTGTCTGTGTGGACTGAAGTGTTGTGTGGCAGGGCAGGAGAAGTGTTGTGTGGACTGAAGTGTTGGCAGGGCAGGAGAGGAGAGAACTGTCTGTGTGGTGGACTGAAGTGTTGGTGTGGCAGGGCAGGAGAGAGTTGGTGTGGCAGTGTGTGTGGACTGAAGTGTTGGTGTGGCAGGGCAGGAGAGAACTGTCTGTGTGGACTGAAGTGTTGGTGTGGCAGGAGAGAACTGTCTGTGTGGACTGAAGTGTTGGTGTGGCAGGGCAGGAGAGAACTGTCTGTGTGGACTGAAGTGTTGGTGTGGCAGGGCAGAGAGAACTGTCTGTGTGGACTGAAGTGTTGGTGTGGCAGGGCAGGTGTGAGGAGGAGAGAACTGTCTGTGTGGACTGAAGTGTTGGTGTGGCAGGGCAGGAGAGAACTGTCTGTGTGGACTGAAGTGTTGGTGTGGGGCAGGAGAGAACTGTCTGTGTGGACTGAAGTGTTGGTGTGGCAGGAGAGAACTGTCTGTGTGGACTGAAGTGTTGGTGTGGCAGGAGAGAACTGTCTGTGTGGACTGAAGTGTTGGTGTGGCAGGAGAGAAACTGTCTGTGTGGACTGAGTGTAGGCAGGGCAGGAGGAGAGAACTGTCTGTGTGGCAGGGCAGGAGAGAACTGTCTGTGTGGACTGAAGTGTTGGTGTGGCAGGGCAGGAGAACTGTCTGTGTGGACTGAAGTGTTGGTGTGTGGCAGGAGAGAACTGTCTGTGTGAGACTGACTGTGTGTGTGGGCAGGAGAAGAACTGTGTGTGGGACTGGGCAGGGCAGGGCAGGAGAGAAACTGTCTGTGTGGACTGAAGTGTTGGTGTGGCAGGGCAGGAGAGAACTGTCTGTGTGGACTGAAGTGTTGGTGTGGGGCAGGAGAGAAACTGTCTGTGTGGACTGAAGTTGGTGTGGTGGCAGGAGAGAACTGTCTGTGTGGACTGAAGTGTTGGTGTGGCAGGGGAGAGAACTGTCTGTCTGTGTGGACTGAAGTGTTGGTGTGGCAGGGCAGGAGAGAACTGTCTGTGTGGACTGAAGTGTTGGTGTGGCAGGGCAGGAGAAAACTGTCTGTGTGGACTGAAGTGTTGGTGTGTGGCAGGGCAGGAGAGAACTGTCTGTGTGGACTGAAGTGTTGGTGTGGCAGGGCAGGAGAGAGAAACTGTCTGTGTGGACTGTGTGGACTGAAGAAACTGTGTGTGGACTGAAGTGTGTGTGGCAGGAGAGAGAGAACTGTGTGTGTGGACTGAAGTGTTGGTGTGGCAGGGCAGGAGAGAACTGTCTGTGTGGACTGAAGTGTTGGTGTGGCAGGGCAGGAGAGAACTGTCTGTGTGGACTGAAGTGTTGGTGTGGCAGGGCAGAGAAACTGTCTCTGTGTGGACTGAAGTGTTGTGTGGCAGGGCAGGAGAGAACTGTCTGTGTGGACTGAAGTGTTGGTGTGGGCAGGGCAGGAGAACTGTCTGTGTGGACTGAAGTGTTGGTGTGGCAGGGCAGGAGAGAACTGTGTGTGTGGACTGAAGTGTTGGTGTGGCAGGGCAGGAGAACAAAAAAAGCTACAAAAGCCCCCCCCCCCTCTCTCTCTCTCTCTCACACACACACACACACACACACACACACACACACACACACACACACACACACACACACACACACACACACATAGTATCATCATACAATCATGAATGTGCATAAACTAGACTCTCTCGATTGTTTCTTGGCTGTTTTTAGTTTATCAGCGTTGACAATTCTACTTACTGCGTTTTTCGTTTTCGTCGGATGAGAAAGACCCACCACAGCAACCACGACAATGACAAGAACAGCTGCAGCTATTCCTGCTCCAATGGCGGCGGCATCAACACCACCATCATCATCTCTCGTAGCTAAAAAAAAAAAAAAAAAACAAACAAAAAAAAAAAAAAAAAGAGAGAAAAATATCAGCATTGAGCAGTGTGTTCGTGACATTTCATCACATTTTCCCCATTCTTCCTCTCCAACCCTTCAGTCACCTTTTCTCTCCACCCCCTCCATGTTGTCCCTCCTCTCTCTGCCCTTCATCGTCCCACCCTAAGGGTCCATGTGTTGCCTGCACTTTGAGGCAATAGCTCTACAACCCTACTCAGTAGATTTACTCATCGTCCCACCCTAAGGGTCCATGTGTTGCCTGCACTTTGAGGTAATAGCTCTACAACCCTACTCAGTAGATTTACTCATCATCGTCCCACCCTAAGGGTCCATGTGTTGCCTGCACTTTGAGGCAATAGCTCTACAATCCTAATCAGTAGGTTTACTCATCGTCCCACCCTA
>JADBJO010036145.1:5000-10000 GCA_016801955.1 Conus betulinus | reverse complement strand
CTTTGCCCATTCATTGCCTTCAGGGTTCTGGTCCTCTTCATTTCATGAAATACCGAGCTTTTTCGTGAGTTTGAAGAAGAAGAAGAAGAAGAAGAAGAAGAAGAAGAAGAAGAAGAAAAGAAGAAGACAGAAGAAAGAAGAAGAAGAAAAGAAGAAGAAGAGAAGAGACTGATGAAAGGAAGAGAAGACGAAGAAGAAAGAAGTTGAAGAAACAAGAAGATGAAGAAAGAAGGAGGAGGTGGAGAGAGATGGAGAGGAGGAGAAGGAGAAATAGAGGAGGAGGAGGAGGAGGAGGAGGAGGAGTGGATGGAGAAGAAGTAAGAGGAGGAGAAGAAGAAGAAGAAGAAGAAGAAGAAAGAAGAAGACGAGAAAGAAGAAGAAGAAGATAAAGAAGGAGAGAAGAGGAGGAGGAGGAGGAGAAAGAAGAGAAGAAGAGAAGCAGAAGAAGAACAAGAACAACAACAACAACAACAACAAGAACAAGAACAAGAAGGAGAACACACACTCACAAAAACCACAGCAAAATCACCCACAGACGTTCTGTCCCTAATTGAAACACTGTCCATGACAATGACAGCGAAGAACAAACACTCACTCCCACGGACAGACGCTTTCCTGTTTCACGCACGGAGCAACAAAGGCACTGACCTGTCACTGCAGCCAAGCACTGGCACCCGCCGTGCCTGCCCTCACTTCTACAGTTGACAGCTCTCACCAAACACCTGCAACAACAATCACAACAACAACAGTCAGTTCATCACGTAAACATCGTGTCGCGAGAGGACAAGAGAGAGAGAGACAGCAGAAGAGAGAGAGAGGAGAGAAGAGAGAGAGAGAGAGAGAAAAGAGGGGTGAGATAGAGAGGGAAGGAGATAGAAAGGAGAGAGGAGGGAGGTAAAGACAAAGAAAGGGAGTGGACGGGAGAGAGAGAGAGGGGAGAGCGAGGGGGAGGGAGAGAGAGAGGGGGAGAGCGAGGGGGAGGGAAAGGGAGGGAGGGAGGGAAAAGAGAGAGAGAGGAAGGGGAGAGGGAGGAGAGGAGAGAGAGGGAGGGCAGGCAGGGAAGAAAGAAGGGGAGGGAAGGAGGGAGGGAGGGAGAGACAGACAGACATAGGGAGGGGGAGGGGGGAGAGAGAGAGAGAGAGAGAGAGAGAGAGAGAGGTAGAGAGGTAAGGTAAGGTAAGGTAAGGTAAGGTAAGGTAAGGTAAGGTAAGGTAAGGTTGCTTATATCCCAGCCGACCGCAAAGAGCCGCCATATCAGGACTGTCATCACGTTCAGGTCAACAGGACGAGGTCGTTACAAACAAGCAAGGAAGCAAGCAAACAAACACACCCAATATTCATACAACTCTTTAAACACAAACGGAAATTTTTTTTTGTTACAAATCTTTCGTCTGTAAAATCTTTGATCAGATGAAAAAAAAAAAAAAAAAGTTCATCTCTTTCATTGATTCCAAGATCACCTCAGGTGGGGACGTCTCTGCAACAAGGTTTTTCCATGGCAGTCCACTGTAAAGAGTCTATGTCTCACATCATGCAAGTCCCAACACTCTATAAAGAATATGTTTCACCGTGAGTGGAACATGACGTGGAAACGCACCACGGAGCTTCTTCACCTTTTAAAAGATCTGAATGGGTGTAAAAGGGAGTGGCCTGTGTGCTAAAAACAGCACTAGACTGGTTCTTCTTTACAGCCCCCACCTCGGAACATGGTTAAAAACTCTTTCAGATTTGGACGGATTTTTGAATGGTTTCTCATCCGTCTGCGAGCTCAGAGAAAACGTAAAACGTGTCAGTATTGTTCATAAGTAAACCTACACATTTACCGTCGTCAATGACCGATCAGAAGGGCACAGAATCGAGAAGTATCCGTAGAACTCGAGACGTCCAGATTTCGAAGACCTCGTAAAGGTCGGAATTTTTACAGTTTGAAAAACCTCAGTCCACCCAGCCGTAAACAGGTATCTGATTCAGTTCGGGGTAAGGAAGTTAGGGTGGTGTGGGAAGGAAGGGGGTGGGCTCCGTCTTCCAAAAGACCATGCCCTTCCGACATCATGAAGATCTAACATCTGACTGCTCTTAAGGCCATCACACTGCGGGACTTGGACCAGTGGACACCCAGGACTCAGACCACCAGTTCACACACACCACACACACACACACACACACACACACACACACACACACACACCCACCCACCCACACACACGCGCGCGCACACACACACACACACACACACACACACACACATACACACACACACACACACACGACGCATACCAAACTGACCCACGATTAACACACACACCACACACACAACACACACACACCACCCACACACACACACCCACACACACACACACACACACACACACACACACGACGCATACCAAACTTGACCCACGATTAACCTTTTCAACCACGAACCTCCTAACTGTCTCTGGTATCTGTCGGGCTTTGTGATACATCGAAAATTCTGCTAAACTCCTTTGTGATTGGTCGGCGGTGTCTGTGTCATTCACCCGCTCCTCGCCAACACATGGCAGTTTGTTAAACATTGTTTTGTCATTTTCTTTCTTTTTCTCTTTTTCACTTTTTTTTTTCTAAAAACTCATCTCGCTTACAGCCTGTCGCTTTCCCCCACAACAGGTGTGCAAGATTCTCTCTGTGGCCCAATCCCAAAGACGTTTCCATCACTGGATCAATCACACACACACACACACCACCCCCTTCCACCCCCACCCCCCGCACCCCCACCTTAGTATAAATATTCGTAAATAAAAGAGACAGAGATCAAAAAACGAAGAAACAAACAGACAGAGAGAAAGGAAAGTTGAAACAAACAGTTTCTCTAGTTCTCTCTCTCCCCCTCTCTCTCTCTCTCTCTCTCTCTAAAAATGCACTTCATCTTCCAGAGAAGAACGATAATCGCTGCTGTCAAGGACGAAAAACTCTAAAGGGGAGCCTCTTCGGATTCCGTTCAGTTCAGCCGTCATTTTTTTTTTTTTTTTTTTTTTTTCCCATGAAACGTTCTCACTCTCCCAAACAAACACAAACAAAAAAACAACTGGCTCTATCACGTACCTCAACACGTGCGTTGACATATGTAGGACACACATCTGGGGGGGGGGGGGGGGGGGGGGGGGTGTGGGGATGGGAGGGGGGATGGGGGGAGGGGGGAGGGGGGAGATGGGACCAAGTTTCAACAACAATCTACTTTTTCATTCATCTTATTTCCGTTGTAAACCCTACTTCATCTTCGATGCGAAGAAACTACGTCCTGTCTTTGAGGAGCCAAAGAAGATCAGACAGAAAATTGTTTGAAATTTTTTTTTTGCCCTTACTTTTTGTCGCTCTCTCATCCAGCAATAAAGGTTCTACCGTTTCTTTTCCTTTTTTTTTTTCTCTTATCCTCCAACCTCCATGCTTCCTATATTTTTCCCAGTTCCATTTTTGTCCTTTTTCGTCCCTCCCTCCTTCCCCCCCCCCCCCCCCTTTTTTTTTAAGTGGGTCCTCCATCCTCCTATTTTTTTCCCACTATGTTATTTATTCATTTATTCATTCATCTATCTATCTATCTATATCTATCTATCTATCTATCTATCTATCTATCTATCTATCTGTCTGTCTCTCTGTCTGTCTATCAGCTTTATCATCTCTCATTCCACACGCAAATCTGAATGCACTATTACTGATAGTTTTTGTTGACGTACCCTGGCTATAAGACTCAAGGGGGTCATCCGAACAGCTCGGAGTACTTGAACACCATGGTACAAATGCATCAGCTGGGGACGAGAGCATTACGTGTGTGACCGTTTTTTGATTACCCCCCCTCCGCCACGTGGGCAGCCACACTCCGACTTCGAGGGATTTTTTTTTAACCTGATGGTTATGCTATGCTAGAGCTTGTCACGACTGAAGACAATCCCCGCATAACTATGCACAGCATAACAACATTGGGTGTAGCCTTGGTGTTTCTAGCCTAGGTCAACTGGTCAGACACACACCTCAAGCCAAGAGCAGGCGTAGAGCATACCAACATTTTGGATGCAGCCTTGGTGTTCTAGCCTAGGTCAACGACTCAGACACAGCCCTCAAGCCAAGGCGTTAGAGCATACCACCATTTTGGATGTAGCCTTGGTTGTTCTAGCGCTAGGTCAACTGGTCAGACACAGCCTCAAGCCAAGGCGTAGAGCATACCACCATTTGGATGTAGCCTTGGTGTTCTAGCCTAGGTCAACTGGTCAGACATAGCCTTTTAAGCAGGAGGCTGTTATCACAAGATGGAAAAAAGTCCAGCGTGGAGTGGGTCGTCGTCACTGTGCGTGCTCAGTTCCAACTGCTGTAATCCGTTTCACACAACTTTTAATACATCACGGTGACGGCCACACCACCTGTTGGCTGCGAGGCTCGACATCTCTCCCAGCAAAATTTAGAGAGAGAGAGGGGGGGGGTTTTAACCGCCAAGGACATTGATAAACAAAGCACAGGACAGTGTCCTTGGCGGTAACGAACCCCCCCCCCCCCCCCCCCCCCCCCCCTCTCTTCTCTTTCTCTAACTTTTGCGTCATTCTCCAACCTCAGTCAGCTCATTTTGAAACTCTCCCAGCAAGTCACGACGCGCGACGACGCGATACGTGTGCAGGGACCTTTAGACTACTGGTAAAGGGTGTAGTGTGTGTGTGTGTGTGTGTGTGTGCGTGCGTGCGTGCGTGCGTGCGTGCGCGCGCGCGCGGTGCTGTTGTGTGTGTCATGTGTGGTGGGCGATCTATCGCCCAGGGGGGAACGGCGGAGCTTACCATTGCAATACATCAATGAGGGGTGGGGGGGGGAGGGTGGTGGTGGAGAGAGAGGGAGACAGACAGACAGAGAAACGGAGGGGGGGGGGGGGGGGGAGGGAGGATGCAGCTGATCCTCTTTTGTGACACGGAAACCACTGACGGCGTCTCGCAGACCACGCTTGTCACTGAACGAGGAGACGAAGGGGTTGAAGGGGGAAAGGG
>JADBJO010036144.1:7500-10000 GCA_016801955.1 Conus betulinus | reverse complement strand
TCTAAGTAATGCGTGAGCTTCGCACCGAAAAAAAAAATGTTGCTCATCTTCAGTATTCTTACAAAATGGCACTGCATATCTCAGAATCATTTTTTTCCTGTAGCGCCTATCTATCTTTAAATCATGTATGCCTAATCTGAATCTGGTGATTGCTGATCTAAATTTGTTAATGGTTAATATTGATAAGTATTGTTCACGGTGTGGAAGTAATTTGAAAGAGCAACAGAATTTAAATTTGTCGCTATCTTTAATATTGGATTTCCATGTCTCTTGGAAACAGTCTATCATTCTTTGTTTGAATATTCTCAAGAACATTTTATCATTTCCAATCATTCCATTTATATATATACCTCCGAGAAGCCATATCTGTCTAAACATGCTTTAATAGATGACACCCCAGTTTTAACTTTTTCGTCTTTTTGCTTCAGCCTTTAGTTCTAAATTATGCTGCATTAAACATTCTTGGTGTGGTTAAACGTGTTATGTCCATTTTCCTGCAGAGAAAAACCAGTATCGAAGACTAGATAAAGTGCTATCTATTTTATAAAGGGTATCTTCCAGTCTCACCATATGTCATTGTGTTCGGAGTTCTCAAGCTGACACCCCAAAACATTTTTACATGCAAATAGATGTACAGATTCGATTGTTTTCAATTGAGTGACACCCCAGATTTCCGAAGCATACAACAGCACTGGTTTGACCTGTGCTTCAAACAACTTGAAAAACATGGTCATATTCACTCCTCCCAAACTCCACATTGTTTTAAGAATATCAACGACTTTTGTGCGTTTGCCCTCCGAACTGCTTCTTCTACAGCACATTCAACTGATACTTTAGTTGTAAAAGTAAAGCCTAAGTACCTATAACTGAGAAGAAGAAGAAGAAGAAGAAGGGAGAGAGAGAGAGAGAGAGAGAGAGAGAGAGAGAGAGAGAGAGAGAGAGAGAGAGAGAGAAGGGGATGTCATTTCTATACAACTCTCCAGAATGGTTTATATTCATGACATGGAAACCAACATTGACAACTTGCCTTTCTGAAATGTCCATTGTTTTGTTCGTTTTACTGTTCTGTGTTTTTTCTCATCTTTGACTTTATTATGCTTTTTTTCCCTGTCTATTTCTTTTTTTGTCTTTTTTGTTATGTAAACAAGGCGCTATATAAAAATGACACTGTTCACAGTCAGCCAGCTTGTGAGCAGCTGCACGCACTCACGCAGATTTCGGCTAGTTCTGAACTCAAGTTCAGTGCTAAGGTGAGTCTTAATCAAAGTCAAGAGGATGACATTCAATGGACTCTTTACTGCATTAATTAAGAAAAAGTCGCAATTAATCTTTGCAACGTCCCTATGTCACATGCAGGGCCCACGATTGCCAACAATATCACACACACACACACACACACACACACACCACACACACACACGCACGCACGCACGCACGCACGCACGCACGCACACACACACACACACACACACACACACGCACACACAGAGTTGTTCATGTCACATATGTCCAAAGCTATTCTGTGGGGTATGTTCAGATTGTATCAACGCAGCTGCTCTCTTCAACAAACGTATGTCAGAGTCGTAAATGTTGAGATAGCGCGTGGAGGCAACTACTGCTCTTTGACGTCAAAATGGGACTCCTAATTGGAATCTCTAGTCTCTCCTTCCGCCAGAAACACAGTTTCCTGACAGGAAAACGCACTCTACCTCCGTCAGGATTGAGGCTGCCTGTGAACCCAGTATCTGCGACATTTACATAGAAGATAAGGTGTGTATACTAAATGGAACTACGCAACATTTACGCAGAAGATAAGGTGTATATGCAGAAATGGAGCTATAGAACATTTACGCAGAAGATACGGTGTATATGCCGAAATGGAGCTACGCAACATTTACGCACAAGATACGGTGTATAGTGTCGAAATTGAGCTACGCATCATTTACGTAGAAGACACGGTGTACATGCCGAAATGGAGCTACGCAATAATTACGCAGAAGATACGGTTTTATATAATGCCAAAATGGAGCTACGCAATATTTTCGCAGATGATACGGTGTATAATGCCGAAATGGATACGGTGTATAATGCCGACATGAAGCCACGCAACATTTACCCAGAAGATACGGTGTATATTGCCGAAACGGAGCTACACAACATTACGCAGAAAACAAGATTGTGTAAAGAGATGGAGCTACAGTTTTCAAACAAGAATTCAATCCCATTTCGTAAACGTTCAAACCAAGGCAGATTTGGGGGCGGTGGGTGGCTTTGCTATTTAACAACAGCAAAAAAATATATTATATTGAATATATTTACATTTTTAAAGGATATATGACAGAACCCACCAGTGTTAACTTACCAAAAGTTATAACTCTGAATGATGAACTTTGTTTTCTTTACTGAAAGTAACACAACGCTTGCCGCTTGCATTTACAAATTATGGAGTTCAACCCGAAAACAGCAGGCAAAGGCCTGCTTGTTCTTTTGACCTGCGAAA
>JADBJO010036144.1:0-2500 GCA_016801955.1 Conus betulinus | reverse complement strand
GAAGACTATGACGATGACAGGGAGACAGACAGGGAGGGGGGGGGGAGTACAGTGAGTACAGGGAGTGAGAAAACGGCTTGGTTTGTGACTGCATGGTGTCTTGAAACAATTAGCTGTGTCAACCGGTGCAATGCAGACTGCAGCCTCCTCCTCCATTGAACTACTCCACCTATAGTTTAAACTTGCTGAAAAAGCATCTTAAGAATACACTGCGCAGTTTTGAGAGGCCCGCCCAAATAAGCTGATCAGGATAATCATTAACAGGACAAATTCAGGCCATGACATCCGTAATCTAAGAACAGCAGTACCAAGGTACATCATTGGATTATTGATAGCTCAGGGAGAAACGTCGCCAATGTGTGAAAGTACAGCACAATAGTGCAACAGGATATTCCTCATTTACGTGATTGAATCAGACTAGCTTTAACAAATCTGTTTTCTTATTCTACCCAGGCGAAGACGCAGCAACCGTGAAAAAAAAACGTAGAAAATGAATCCAATCCATAGCTGATTGAAAACACTTGCGATTCTGTGGGATGGCGAGGAAAGGGAAAACAAGAGTACCTGGATTCAGCAAAACACGCACGTTTACTACATTTACACAACATACTACACACCTTTCTCCCCTTTCCTTCTATTGTGCACCTGCTCACGTGTACATGTACGCACATACACACACACATACATGCACACACACACACACACACACACAGACGCGCGCGCGCGCGCACACACCACACACACACACACACACACACACACACACACACACACACACACACACACACACACACACACGTGTTTAGAGAGAGAGAGAGAGAGAGAGAGAGAGAGAGAGAGAGAGAGAGAGAGAGAGGTGTTAGGAGGAGAGAGAGAGAGAGTGAGACAGAGAGAGAGAGAGAGAGAGAGAGAGAGAGAGAGAGAGAGAGAGAGGTGTTAGGAGGAGGATGGGGTGATGTGAATGAGTGCAGTAGAATGACAGTGTAGAGAAGAGAAAAACGAATAACAGATCTAATTAAAACTGGAATCTTGTTACATGCTCTGCTTTTCATCATTCGCGTGTTACGTATAGAGTTTTTTGGTTCTTTTCATTCCCAGCATATTTCTTCATTCAATTTTTTTTTTTTTTCGCTTGTTTTTCACTCCCAAGAAAGAGACACCTTACGATATAACTCATCAGAGTCTCTAAGCAGTATTCCTTTGGATCAGTTAAAATTGCGAATGGAACGGTGTGTGTCAAGCTGGAATAAGGCATTCTGTATGTTCAATGTGTATTTGTTTCTTTGTCTATTTAACGATTTGTTTACTGAGTCATTCCATCGTTTCTTGCATCTTTTTTTATTACTGGTTTCTTGTTTGCCAGCCAGTTGTTTGGTTCGTTTTTTGTTTTCTGTCATTCTCAATGCCACCTCAGTGGCACTGCACCCAAGCTGCGCCTTTTGGATCCTAGTCCACAGCCAAAGCATGGCTTGTCCTGCCACAGCCCTGACACCGGCAGTGCGCATGGAGCCGTCCATGTCAAGTCTTCATAAGGCAATCCACCAGGGCAGACACTACCCTGGTGCCGGCTCACTTCAGTGGTGCTCAGTGGTGCCTGTTCTCATACAACATTCACAGAACACCCCCTATTAAACCCTCTACCGGTGACAATAATTGCTTAGTCGTTAAGCCAGCGTGAGTGAGCTCTTCCTCTGGAAGGTGCCACCACAGCTGTCCACCACCAGTTCTCATGACTGCCCTGACACCAGACCTTTGCCAGGGGGGATAAACATGAAGAGGGGATCCAAACTGAGGTCTCCATGAGGGCAGAGAATGAAAGGTCACAGAGTTTGACACTTGTTTTTTTTTTTTTGCTGATTGATGAGGATGGGGTTAGCGTAGCCGATGCTATGGATGTCCCTTCTGGTTAAAGACTGCGTGACAGGTCTGTACCCTATGCTTTCTGTCAAGACTCTCAGAGATGCATCCATGGAGTGCATGAAGCGTAACTGTGTGGTCCAGATCCTCCCAGTTGAGTCCATTGCAGACTCATCTCTAGGTAGGAGCCAGTAGAAAAATTCCACAAACAAATGATTCCCATGGGATTCAAACCCATGACCTCACAGCTAGGAGACCGTAATGCTGGCATCTTGGCCACAGCGGCTGATATTCGGTTGGAGTCTTACATAGATCTTATCTAGCCAGAGCTATCCCATCGCTACATTTCTCGACTGCATAGAAAGTTTTGTCATGTGTCAAAAATATGATCTCCCCTACTCCTCCCGCCAACCCTCTTCTGCACCCCACCCCCTCACCGTCTTCTTTGAAGAATTTACTTTACATCAACCCAGGTGAATGACGATAAGTGATGTGTTCGATTTGGGGGTGGGGGAGGGGTTGTTTTTTGGTAGGGCCTATCCTCTACAACAGCTGTGATGAGGCGAACCAAAAAATTGACAGGACTTTAAAAAAATTCTGACTTGAGAGGAGAAGGGAGTGAGCAGGAAGTGTTAATTAAATT
>JADBJO010036143.1:0-11409 GCA_016801955.1 Conus betulinus | reverse complement strand
GTGACAGAAGAGGAATCTGATCCCTATAAAAGGAAAACATGAGGACGCTAACCCTGATGGTAGGACACACCACAAGCCCCTGTGAAAGAAGAGGACTCTAACTGCTATGAAAGGAGAGAACACAAGCCCCTTTGAAAGAAAAGAACACCAGTTCTGCGAAAGAAGAGGAAACTAACCTTTATGAAAGGACTCAATTCCATTCTAAGAAAAACGTTCTGAAAGGGTATTCAATTCTATGAAAGAACACTAAATACTGTATGAAAGTAGACGAAAGAGAAGGAAAAGCTAAACCCAATGAAAGGAGAACTCTAAGCCATACGAGACGACACTTAACTAAGGACAGCAACAGGACCGTAAATTATGTGGTAGAAAGGGATCTTAAATGAGGCAGAGAGCAGTGAACAGTAAGCACTAAACAAGTAACGTTAATCTTGCTACCCCATAAAGAAATAAATACATGTGTATTTATTTCATCACGAGGGGAACAAGAGCTACCATCCTTGTGTATTACTTCATGTGCAAGAAAGTTGCTAAATCCTAATAAAAGGATCTGCATGCAGACTCCTCAATGCCATGTCAGTCTTTCTGTGGAATGTGGACTACTCAGACAAGGAGGAACTAGGTGCGCACAAAGGAAATAGTTCTGGATCAGGATCAAAGATTTCCTCAGCAGCTCTGCAGCAAAATCCCAAAGATGTGAAAATATGCGTCCGTGTTCCAGATCCCTGAATCATGAGGTCTGCGACATCACTGAAGGGATCGTTTGATACTTTCCTGAACCATCCACTTGTGTGCCTACTGTTTTGTATCCTTGTTCAACAGAAGACTGTCATAGGAAACAAGAGCATACATGGCAATCATACAAAAGAGGACTGTAAGCTAGGAAGGACACAGGCATTTCACCCTGGGAAAGAAAACACTAAAACCTAGAAAAGAAGAAGTCGCCAAGTCCTGGAAAAGAAAAAACACACCAAATCCTGGAAAATTTGAAGACACAAAACACTGGGAAAAAGGACATTAAACCCCAGAAAGAATAGAAAACTATTACTACATGGAACCCTGGCGATGAAGAAAGCACCCAAGGGAGAGAAGGCGATTACTCCAGGGAGAGGGGGGGGGGGGGGGGGGGGGTTAGTGTGGTGGTGGAGGTGTGATTGTAGTGTGTAGTGGTGTGTGGTGGTGGTGGGTGTGTGTGTAATGGTGGTGGAATGGTGATAGTGGTGGTGGTGGTGTGTGGTGGTGTTGATGTGTGCTGTGCTGTGGTGTGTGTGTGTGTGTGTGTGGTGTGTTTGTGGTGTAGTGGTCGTGTTTATGGTGTTGTGGTGGTTGTGTTGGGGTGGTGTTTTGGTGGTGTGGTGGGGTGTTTATATAGTGTTGCAGTGATTGTGTTAGTGATGGTGGTGTTGTGGTGGTGGTGGTGGTGTGTGTGTGGTGTGGTGGTGGGGGTAGTTGTGAGCTTGTGGTATGCTTGTGGTAGTGGGGTATGGTGATAGTTGTGGTGTTGGTGTTGTGGTGGTAGTGGTGGTGGTGTGGTTGGGTGGTGTGGTGTGGTAGTGGTGGTGGGACTGGGGCCAGTTTGGCCTGGGATAGGGTAGGGTCAGGGAAGGTCAGTGAAGGTCGGGGAGGGTCAATCTGGCCTTGGCCATTTGGCCTGGGCTGGCCTGGGCCTACGCTGGCCTAGGCCTGGGCCCTGGCCATGGGGTAGGGGTAGGTTAGGGTAGGGTCGAGGAGGGTCAGCCTTGCCTTGGCCACCTAGTCTGAGCCAGTTTGGCCTGGGCTGGCCTGGGAATCTAGGGCGAGAACAAGAGCAGTAACAAGAAAAAGAACATTGTTGTTCAAATGACCACCTTTCCCCAGACACATGAAACAATCTGACCCCCAGCTGGCCGATGACCGATCCATGGATACCTCCAACTCTATTGCCTCACAGTCATGTCATAAAAAGATAAACATCCCCTGCATGCACAGCAACTCCTTCAACTGCAAAAACTGCATCCATCTATGGAACACACACAACAGAAGGCAGCAGCAAACTCTGATTCCCGGACCCTGACTGATGAATCAGCAGAACAGGGAATAATGCGCAGAATGAATGGCAATGGTTACACCAGAGACAAATATGTACATATACATCTATATGTACGTATTTCTCTAGCCAGGCTTCTTTAGTACCCCCTGGCCCTACCTCTGCTCCCCACTTATTTAACTAATCCAACACAACATCCAGTCATTAACAAAAAAACTAAAGGCATGCAGTGGCGTTGTTGAAAGATCCGTGTGGAAGAGAGACCCGATTTGTAACACGAATCGCGAATCAGCCACGAATCAGGGGCGAAATTTAGACGTCCTCGACAGGAACACGACCGACGTTAAAGCCCTATACTGAAGCCAGTTCCATGGGACCTCCTGTGTGAACTCCATGCTGATATGACCGCCATGACAGGTTCTCTGCAAAACAAGGGGTACTCAGACAGTACCAGGGGATCCCAAGAGACCCTTCAGGAAATGCATGCATGCCTTCCTGAAGCGTCTCGTCTGGTACCACTGCTCTGTACCTTTGGTCCGCAGACAACTGTCACAGAAACCAGAGCAGCTATGTGCCACACAGGAAGGCCAGTGGCACTCTTCTCTATGTACTACAGCTCTGACACCTCCAGTATCCCTACACCCTGATAATCTCCCACGCGCAGGAGCCAGTCAGGCTGATACAACCACAAAAAAATGGATCTCATGGTGAGGCCAGTTCGATCTATTCAGACCGTGTTATCTAAATACTCCGCCAGAGATATTTCTCGGTATATGTCTCTGACTACGCGGCGCCAAAGATTCTTATCCACACTGAAGTTCAACACCGCAGCATCATCTGCATATCTTCAGTCTTGCCAGGAGCTAAATGATGCGCTGGAATGGGCCTCCCCCTAACCCCTACCTCCCCCCCCCCACCCGCAAAGCTACTAAAGCCGAGTCAAAGCCACCATTCTGCACTAGACTCCCTGTCCTAAACAACCACCGAGAGGTACAAGACACCTGGGAGTCGAAGTTTCTGAACACCTTCTGCTGTATCCCACAGACAGATGTAGTCAAAGAAGGCACCGTACACTGTGGTTCCTGCTTACAGAAGACCCCCACCGATCCATGACAGACTGTGAGGCAACAGAATGTGCAGATCTGCGCAAAACGTGGCGATGACAAAAAGAAAAACCACACTGTTCACGCGTACATGCAGTAGTGCGAAGTGTGCTGGAGAATAAAACACCCTAGGTCTGAACGATGGACACACATATTCAGTTCAGACCTCAACACACGGCGCCAAACAGGCCTTGGTGTAAAATACCAGAGTCCCCACTCCTGTGAACCCCGGTTTAGTCTCATTCAAAGGACTGTAAGGGAGATGGAGTCAGAACCAATGCCAACTTCGAGTGAAAAATCCCTCTGGACCGAAACGGCCCGGCGGAGAGATTTCAATTACCCCAGGATCACCAAAATTACGAGTCTGGCGCTCTGCTGCCGAGTTATTCCGACCCCTGGTATGATGTGGTGTATGGTTAAGTTGTGTTCTGTTGTCGTGTGGTGTAATGTGATGTTTTGGTGGGTGGGGGGGTGGAGTTTTTAATGACGATGTGGTGTGTGTGGGGGTGTGGGGGGTGTGTGATGTGGGGTTGTGTGCTGTGAAGTGGTGTGGTATGTGTGTGGTGCATTGTGTTGTGTGCATTGTGTTGTGGTGTGTGTGTGTGTGTGTGTGGTGTGATGTTGGGTGTTGTAGTGTGGTGTGTGTGTGTGTTTTGTAGTGTAGTGGAAGTGTGTAGTGTGTGTGTTGTGGTGTGTGTGTGTGTGTGGTGAGGGTGGGTGAGGGTGGGTGGGGGGGGTGCTGTGTTGTGTGTCGGGGGGGTAATGGGGGGTGGGTTGTGTTGTGGTGGGGGGAGAAGAGGGTATGAATCCTTAAAATGAAGAAAGACTAAACAATGTGGAATACAGAAGGTAGTAGTAAGTACTGCGGACGTTGTGGGCATAAAGCCTGGGAAAGAAGGCATGGACCCTGGGAAGGACAGGACACACTAATTCCTTGTAAAAGAAAAACGAACTAAACCCAGGAAAAAAGACACGTGATCTTAGGACAGAAGAACCCTGGGAAAGAACGTGGCACTAAATCCTAGGAAAGAAGAAGACAATACTCTGAGAAAAGAAGACCCAAAATCCTGGAAAAGAAAACGCACAGAAAGAATCACTGAAGACTAGAAAGTAAGGAAAGGTACATCCCAATTACAAAAAAAAAAGACGAGCATCAGCTGTAGAAAATATGGGACACTAGTTCCTGAAGAAAAGGACATAAACATCTGTGAACCAAGAAAACACTAACTCTTGAATAAGAAGACTAGCATCTG
Organism: Conus betulinus; assembly: GCA_016801955.1. Taxonomy (NCBI): domain Eukaryota; kingdom Metazoa; phylum Mollusca; class Gastropoda; order Neogastropoda; family Conidae; genus Conus; species Conus betulinus. The sequence goes on along the minus strand of JADBJO010036143.1, from coordinate 7,027 downwards.
AGAACGAAGAAGGTCCTAGTACCGCAGAAAGGAGATTTTAAACTTGTGAGTGTCGAAAATATACCCCCTGTAAAAGACAGTAGGAAATGCGGGGAAAATGCGATACTAAACTCTGGGAAAGAAGACAATGAATCCTGGGATAGAAGACGACACAACTCTACACAAGGAAACACTAAACTCTATGATAGAACATATAACTATGAAATAAAGGGACAGCTACACTGGAAGAAGTGTAAAAACGAGAGAGAAGAAGAAGCCAAAAGTGAACAATACTGCCCTATTTGTGGTTAGCCGCATCCACTGAGTTCGTTCATATGGCCTGGTCTCCATTGTCCGTTGATATGGCAGCTCCTTCCTTTCCCGCGTTGATGTAGCAGTGTCTTGCCCCTGTCAGCACATAATCAGTATCTTCAGTTCAGATCTTATTTCATCTGGAAACAAATCTGGTTCATTCAATTCATCAAAACTAACTTAGTTTAAGAAAAATTTTCAGTTTGTGCTTTTATCATCCGACTATATTTTGTTTCACGCCATGTGTGTGTGTGTGTGTGTGTGTGTGTGTGTGTGTGTGTGTGTCTGAGCGCGTGTGTGTTTCCGCGCGCGCGCGCGCGCGTGTGTGTGTGTGTGTGTGTGTGTGTGTGTGTGTGTGTGTGTGTGTGTGTGTGTGTGTGTGTGTGTGTGTGTGTGTGTGTGTGTGTGTGTGTGTGTGTGTGTGTGTGTGTGTGTGTGTGTGTGTGTGTGTGTCTGTGTTCGTGTGTGCGTGTGTGTATGTGTTGTGCACACGCTCGCGCGTGCATATGCACATCCATGTGCGTGCATGAGGGCATGTAAGTGTAACTGCGGGCATGTGCTTGGATGCATATTTTGTGTACGCTTGTGCATGTTAAAGCCAATGGGCGTTCAAGTATATTATATGTGCACGCACGAACGTCTATATTCATTCATTCCAAACTGAGCTTTGCTAAAAAGTATACGTTCAAACGTATGTGTGGGTTATACACTTACACACTTACATATGAACACACACTCGAACATTACTGCAGATACATCCATGCATACAGCTCATATCTAAATACACACATTTTCATTTAACGAACACTCTCACATACTGAATCAATGCCCTGATCAGTGACATTTTCACCAGCAATGACTCAGATAAAACAAATGAGCTGCTTTAAATTTCTTTTCATCATATAATTGCAGATTTGGAGGTAAAGATACGCTGTTGTCATTCTTCACAGCTCTGCCAAAAGACCTCACAGGACTAATAAAAACTGACTGACACCACTGTTAAATGACACACCCCTCCAGCCACCCTCTAGGAAAACAAGCTTTACATCAAATTACTAAAAGAAGTCTCAAAACAAGATCACACATATTAGCAGGGAGGGAAAAAACAGGTGTGCAGTTCAAGCCTTTTAGGTGATGAAAACAGACCTCCTTATCATACTACTGCCAGACTGGATCGTACCAGGTCTCCATACACATATTCCAGATGTTCACAAAGTTTTTTTTTCTCAGTGCAGTCGCTTATTTCTCAATGTTCAGTCATGAAACGTACAGAGATTTCTACAAATTTGTAAATCTGTGCATGTTAAAGCCAATACGTGGACATGAATGGTGTTTTAAGGGCTTGGTTGTGAGAAACGTGGAATCGGTGTTCCATATATCTTTGATCCACCAGTAATTAAATCAAAACAACAAGCAATCGAAAGCACAAACAAGTAAAAAACAAAAAAAGAGAAAAAAAAAGAAATACGTCCATTTTTTTAATCCCTCTAGGGGCATATCGCTATTATGTCCATCCACGGACAGTTCCCATGACCTGACCAACTCTCAAAACTTGACACACACGCCAGGCGAAGATGTGGGGGGAAAACCAAGTTTATGAGAAAAGGGCCATCAGAGTTTAACACTGAAATGTGAACAATATTTTAAACATCTGTGAAATTCTTATAAAAAGATATTTTGTTTTATTATGCGGAAATCTGGATATCGTGCTTTAAAACATGCAGAGTTAAAAACGATATTTTTTTGTCGAAGAAGAAATTTTGTCTACCACACAAACGAAAGAATATCTAGAGAGAGCTGAGATCTGTGGTTAATTCCAAACATTATTTCTAAACCCCCATTTAGACAAAAAAAAAAAATCTGAGTGCTTTACTGCAGGAATGCACACCCCTGAAAACAAAAAAAGGACAATGATCAATGCAAAGATGGTTATAAATACCCTTTACACACCCTTTCAATCATCTTTATTGTTGAAACAGTATGACTGATGTTCCAAGTACATACTTAATTGGGGAGCAAAATGAAAAAATGTAACAGTTCTGCTACTATTACGACATTCGAATTAACTACTTTAACAAGTAGTGGCGCACCTTCTATCTGGTCTGCGATCCTGTTGTCGTCTGGCAGACTGGCACAACTTCCTGTTTGGTCCTGCCACAAAAAAAAATGTGTTTGAAATATTTACAAAGAAAAAATCTAACTAAACATCAAGAAAGAAAGACATTAACACCTATGAACAACTATATTCCAGGAAAGGATGCATTAAACCCTCAGAAGAAAGGAGAAGTCGACGTACGACGACGTAATTCTGTAAAAAAGAAAATATGTTAAACTCTGTGAAAGAATAATAGTCTAATCATATAATCACAAAGGCACTGAATCGTGCGAAAGAGGATGCAAAAAGCTATGAAAGTATGGTGAACTCTATAAGAGAAACACGTAGAATTCTGTGAAAAGGTAATAATAAACCCTAGGGCTAAGAACAATACAGAGGACAAAAGGACATTGAATTCGATAGTAAGAGACACACTACTAAGTCATCACAAAAAAGACACTAGGCCCTGTGTAAAGAGGACACAAAAAACTCTATGCAAGAAAGGCATTTTACCTGTGAAAGGACAACAGACCATGGAAAAGAAGATGGCAAACACCATTAAAAGACTATAGTCCATGTGAAAGAACACAACACAAAGGGTCGTTAAAAAGCAAGCAGATTGGACATAAAATTCATACGAAAGGAAGAGCATAAACTTACAGAAGGGGTAACCACACACCAAGCATGAACAGTACACTGAATCTATGAAAGGACAAAACACGAGCCCATGTGAAAAAGAAAGAGGACGCTAGCCGGGATGAAAGGAGATAACACTAGCCCCTGCGAAAGAAGTGGACGCTAACCCCTATGAAAGGAGTGAAAACACTAGCTCCTGTGAAGGAAGACTCCAACCCCTATGAAAGGAATGAACACTAGCCTAAAGAAGAGGAGAGAGAGAACACTAGCTCCTGTGACAGAAGAGGAATCTGATCCCTATAAAAGGACAGACCAAGAGAACACTAGCCTCTGTGAGAGAATAGGAAGCAAAAAACCACTAAAAAGAGAGCACCAACCCTAGTGAAACATGAGGACGCTAACCCTGATGGTAGGACACACCACAAGCCCCTGTGAAAGAAGAGGACTCTAACTGCTATGAAAGGAGAGAGACAAAGCCCCTTTGAAAGAAAAGAACACCAGTTCTGCGAAAGAAGAGGAAAACTAACCTTTATGAAAGGACTCAATTCCATTCTAAGAAAAACGTTCTGAAAGGGTATTCAATTCTATGAAAGAACACTAAATACTGTATGAAAGTAGACGAAAGAGAAGGAAAGCTAAACCCAATGAAAGGAGAACTCTAAGCCATACGAGACGACACTTAACTAAGGACAGCAACAGGACCGTAAATTATGTGGTAGAAAGGGATCTTAAATGAGGCAGAGAGCAGTGAACAGTAAGCACTAAACAAGTAACGTTAATCTTGCTACCCCATAAAGAAATAAATACATGTGTATTTATTTCATCACGAGGGGAACAAGAGCTACCATCCTGTGTGTATTACTCATGTGCAAGAAAGTTGCTAAATCCTAATAAAAGGATCTGCATGCAGACTCCTCAATGCCATGTCAGTCTTTCTGTGGAATGTGGAACTCAGACAAGGAGGAACTAGGTGCGCACAAAGGAAATAGTTTCTGGATCAGGATCAAAGATTTCCTCAGCAGCTCTCTGCAGCAAAAATCCCAAAGATGATGTGAAAAAATATGCGTCCGTGTTCCAGATCCCTGAATCATGAGGTCTGCGACATCACTGAAGGGATCGTTTGATACTTTCCTGAACCATCCACTTGTGTGCCTACTGTTTTGTATCCTTGTTCAACAGAAGACTGTCATAGGAAACAAGAGCATACATGGCAATCATACAAAAGAGGACTGTAAGCTAGGAAGGACACAGGCATTTCACCCTGGGAAAGAAAACACTAAAACCTAGAAAAGAAGAAGTCGCCAAGTCCTGGAAAAGAAAAAACACACCAAATCCTGGAAAATTTGAAGACACAAAACACTGGGAAAAAAAGGGAAAAAAAAAGGACATTAAACCCCAGAAAGAATAGAAAACTATTACTACATGGAACCTGCGATGAAGAAAGCAGCCCCAAGGGAGAGAAGGCGATTACTCCAGGGAGAGGGGGGGGGGGGTTATTATTAGTGTGGTGATGGAGGTGTGATTGTAGTGTAGTGGTGTGGTGGTGGGGGGGTGTGGTGGTAATGGTGGTGGAATGGTGATAGTGGTGGTGGTGGTGTTGTGGTCGTGTGTGATGGTGCTGTGATTGTTGTGTGTGTGTGTGTGTGTGTGTGTGGTGGTGGTGTAGTGGTCGTGTTTATGGTGTTGTGGTGGTTGTGTTGGGGTGGTGTTTTGGTGTGTGGTGGGCGTGTTTATAGTGTTGCAGTGATTGTGTTAGTGATGGTGGTGTTGTGGTGGTATGGTGGTGATGTGGTGTGGTGGTGGTGGGGTAGTTGTGAGCTTGTGGTATGCTTGTGGTAGTGGTATGGTGATAGTTGTGGTGTGGTGTGTGTTGTGGTGGTGTGGGTGGTGGTGTGGTTGGGTGGTGTCGTGGTAGAGTGGTGGTGGACTGGGCCAGTTTGGCCTGGGGATAGGGTAGGGTCAGGGAAGGTCAGTGAAGGTCGGGGAGGGTCAATCTGGCCTTGGCCATTGGGCTGGGCTGGGCTGGGCCTACGCTGGCCTAGGCCTGGGCCCTGGCCATGGGGTAGGGTAGGTTAGGGTAGGGTCGAGGAGGGTCAGCCTTGCCTTGGCCACCTAGTCTGAGCCAGTTTGGCCTGGGCTGGCCTGGGAATCTAGGGCGAGAACAAGAGCAGTAACAAGAACATTTGTTGTTCAAATGACCACCTTTCCCAGACACATGAACAATCTGACCCCCAGCTGGCCGATGACCGATCCATGGATACCTCCAACTCTATTGCCTCACAGTCATGTCATAAAAAGATAAACATCCCCTGCATGCACAGCAACTCCTTCAACTGCAAACTGCATCCATCTATGGAAACACAACAGAAGGCAGCCAGCAACTCTGATTCTGATTCCCGGGACTAATGAATCAGCAGAACAGGGAATAATGCGCAGAATGAATGGCAATGGTTACACCAGAGACAAATATGTACATATACATATATGTACGTATTTTTCTCTAGCCAGGCTTCTTTAGTACCCCCTGGCCCTACCTCTGCTCCCCACTTATTTAACTAATCCAACACAACATCCAGTCATTAACAAAACTAAAGGCATGCAGTGGCGTTGTTGAAAGATCCGTGTGGAAGAGAGACCCGATTTGTAACACGAATCGCGAATCAGCCACGAATCAGGGGCGAAATTTAGACGTCGACAGGAACACCGACGTTAAAGCCTATGAAGCCAGTTCCATGGGACCTCCTGTGTGAAACTCCATGCTGATATGACCGCCATGACAGGTTCTCTGCAAAACAAGGGGTACTCAGACAGTACCAGGGGATCCCAAGAGACCCTTCAGGAAATGCATGCCTTTCCTGAAGCGTCTCGTCTGGTACCACTGCTCTGTACCTTTGGTCCGCAGACAACTGTCACAGAAACCAGAGCAGCTATGTGCCACACAGGAAGGCCAGTGGCACTCTTCTCTATGTACTACAGCTCTGACACCTCCAGTATCCCTACACCCTGATAATCTCCCACGCGCAGGAGCCAGTCAGGCTGATACAACACAAAAAATGGATCTCATGGTGAGGCCAGTTCGATCTATTCAGACCGTGTTATCTAAATACTCCCGCCAGAGATATTTCTCGGTATATGTCTCTGACTACGCGGCGCCCAAAGATTCTTATCCACACTGAAGTTCAACACCGCAGCATCCTGCATATCTTCAGTCTTGCCAGGAGCTAAATGATGCGCTGGAATGGGCCTCCCCCTAACCCCTACCTCCCCGCCCCCACCCGCAAAGCTACTACTAAAGCCGAGTCAAAGCCACCATTCTGCACTAGACTCCCTGTCCTAACAACCCACCACTCGAGGTAACAAGACACCTGGGAGTCGAAGTTTCTGAACACCTTCTGCTGTATCCCACAGACAGATGTAGTCAAGAAGGCACCGTACACTGTGGTTCCTGCTTACAGAAGACCCCCACCGATCCATGACAGACTGTGAGGCAAACAGAATGTGCAGATCTGCGCAAAACGTGGCGATGACAAAAAGAAAACCACACTGTTCACGCGTACATGCAGTAGTGCGAAGTGCTGGAGAATAAAACACCCTAGGTCTGAACGATGGACACACATATTTCAGTTCAGACCTCAACACGCACGGCCAAACAGGCCTTGGTGTAAAATACCAGAGTCCCCCCACTCCTGTGAACCCCGGTTTAGTCTCATTCAAAGGACTGTAAGGGAGATGGAGTCAGAACCAATGCCAACTTCGAGTGAAAAATCCCTCTGGACCGAAACGGCCCGGCGGAGATTTCAATTACCCCAGATCACCAAAATTACGAGTCTGGCGCTCTGCTGCCGAGTTATTCCGACCCCCTGGTATGATGTGGTGTATGGTTAAGAGTTGTGTTCTGTTGTCGTGTGGTGTAATGTGGTGTTTTGGTGGTGTGGGGTGGGGTGGAGAGTTTAATGACGATGTGGTGTGTTGGGGGGTGGGGGGCTGTGTGATGTGGGGTTGTGT
>JADBJO010036142.1:0-7500 GCA_016801955.1 Conus betulinus | reverse complement strand
TCCTACTTCAGGTACTGATCCTGAACATCTTGTCCCTGCCTCAAATCCTGACGCACAACGTCCTGATCTTACCTCCTGTGCTGATTCTGAACGCCCTGGCTGTGCCTCAGACCTCGAGCATCCTGATTTTATTTCAGTTTGAGATATCCCAACTCCTGCATTTCTTCCAGATTAGTTTACCCCTGCTTAAGCACCTTGGTCTTCAAATACAGAACAGCTGCCAAGTAGGTCAGTTAATTAGAGATGATGGGGCACCGCATCATATACACAGGTCTTGGTTGTCTTGAAGAAGGAGACAGATTTCAACACGCCAGTTGTGTTAGGCGCGCGTTGATCAGTGAAGTGGTTTTCCTACAGACCTACTTTTGCAGGTTTTTTCAACAGAAGATCTCTCTCTCTCTCTCTCTCTCTCTCTCTCTCTCTCTCTCTCTCTCTCTCTCTCTCTCGTCTGTATGTCTATCTATCTATCTCTATGTCTATCTATCTAGAGAATGAAAGCAACAGCCTCTTAATGTTTTCACACTTTAATGTATTTATCACAAATTGTCGCTGATGTATTGCTTCCTCGGGTCAGGGTATAATGATAGCATTGCTCGAAAAAAAAAAAAATATATATATATATATGTGTATGTGTGTGTGTGTGTGTGTGTTGTGTGTGTGTGTGTGTGTGTGTGTGTGTGTGTGCATGTGTGTGTGCGCGCGCGCGCGTGCGTGCGTGCGTGCGTGCGTGTGTGCGTGCGTGCTTGTGCGTGCTTGCATGCGTGTGAGTGCGTGCGTGCGAGCGTGCGAGCGTGCGCGCGCGCGCGTGTGTGGGGTGTGTGTTAGGTGGGTACACAAGATTTGACCAGCGCGTTGGGCTCTTGGGTAGGTCAGACATCTGGTAAGTCATATCTCTGAGACCCTCGTCTTAAATCCTTTCATATTAGTCATCAATTCATTTGTCCAGCAGCTGTAAATCCTGCGTAGTGTTGTCTCCAAAAAACTAACATAGCAGATGGGGTGTAGCTTATATGGCCTAGTCTGCACGCAGTGACACTTCCTTGATGAAACTGAAACTAGAAGCTGGTGAATGACAAATGATGAGTTTTCATTACAATATCAGTGTCAAAATGTTTGGTTTGTTTTTCCTCTGGGAAAGGTTTGGGTGGGGAGGGGAATAATGTGTGTGTGTGTGTGTGTGTGTGTGTGTGTGTGTGTGTGTGTGTGTGTGTGTGTGTGTGTGTGTGTGTGGTGTGTGTGTGTGTGTCAGTCAGTCATTCCCTGACCGCTGGGGTCGTTGGGGGGGACGTGATGAGGCCGCCGCCGTTTCTCTCCAAGCTCTTCTGTTGTAGCTGTCGTGAGGAGATCTGGCATGGTCATTTTAGTCCAGTCCTTTATATTTTCGGACCAACTCTGTTCTCTGCCGTTCTCGTCTGTGCCCTCCTTCAACAGTAGCTTGAAGGATGGTTTTGGAGAGGGAGTTGTGACGAATGACGTGGCCAAACCATGCCATCTTCCGTCGTTTGACGGTTGTCAGAAGTGGGTCGCGGGGGGGCCCAACTAGGTTGGTGACCAGGTTCCACATTTCTACCTCATCAAAGTCGCCGCTCGTAGCTGTCGGCAATATGTCAGCTCTCCTTTGGGTCGACATTTCTACCTCATCAAAGTCGCCGCTCGTATTGAGCGAAGCATAAATGTAGGTGGCCTAGCTATGGTCTCCCTTTAGCGCATACAAAACAAACACACAAGCAAACAAAACAGAACAAAGAACCCCCGCCTTGGTTTAAGGCTGTGTCAGGTCAGTTGACATAGGCTAGAACACCAAAGCTACATCAAAATGTTGTTATGTTCTGCATAGTTATGCGGGGATTGTCTTCAGTCGTGACAAGCTCCTAGCATAACATTGTCAGTCTCCAAAATCACCCGCAGTCAGAGTGTGGCTGCCCACGTGGTGGGGCAATCAAAAACGGTCACACACGTAATGTTCTCATCCCCAGCTGATGCATTTGCACCATTAATGTCAAGTACTTTGGCTGTTCGGATGATCCCTGGAGCCTTTTAGCCAGGGTACGATGACAACAACAACAAGAACTCGCTTACGGGACAACTGTTGCGCGTCTACAACACATACATGTACACACTCCACTCCAGCACAAAAGAAAGCAGCATGCTTGAAATCGTATAAAACTCCCACCCCCACCCCCACCCCCACACCATCACCGCTACCTCCCTCCATTTCTCTCTCCCGCGCGCGCCCACTCCTACCCACCTTCCCCTCTCTCTCCCTCTCTCTCTCTCTCTCTCTCTCTCGCTCGCTCGCTCGCTCTGTTACGCAGCAAACAAAAAGATATTTCAAAGTCAGAGGAGTATAGTCAGTCATGTGGCACGAGTATTTTTTTTCTTCTTTTTTAAATTTTTTCTTCTCTTTTTCTTTTCTTTTTCTTCAAAGTAGCAGTTTCTCCCCACGACACGCTTGGCTGACTCTCGCGTGCGTGCAGTTAGTTAGAAGCGAACTTCGTCGAGCAAGACAGGGCATTTGATGTTGGCTACTGGCTCGCATGCACTTACCACACACACACACACACACACACACACACACATTGACTGTACTTCGCCTTTATTGGTGGCACAGTTCGAGAGATTCGTCCGACCAGCTGCTTACACTGCACGTGCAACTGACAGTTTTTTTCGGTTATCGACCGTCGGGGAAGAAGGATAGGCCTACGACGGCGGGCTGTTTGGGTTGGGTTGGGAGAGTAAAAGGAAGTTAGGTTAGGTTCTGGGACGGGAGGGAGAAAAAGAAAGAAAAAAAAAAAAAGAAAAAGAAAGAAAACAAAAGAGAGATAGCCTCTTAAAGAGGTGGAGGTTGTGTTTTTTTCCGGGGCCTACCCCCACCCCTCCCTCCCTCGCTTGCTTGCTTGCTTGTGGTGTGAGTGGAAGCCCTACCACCATCGACAGACGAGCTGAATCTATAAAGGCTCTCTGACAAGGGAGCGATTTCATCAGTTCCACAAACCACACCATGACAGACACGGCCAGTGCGAGGGATAGGCCTTTGCTGACGGAAGAAGCTGCACCCGAGGTGAGTCCTGTTTTAAAACACTTTAGGTTCTTGAAACGTGATTCGTACTTTGTCTGTTGTCGATTCGTACCCCCCTCCCCCCCCCCCCCCCCCCCTCTCTCTCTCTCTCTGTCTGTCTCTCTCTCTCTTTCTCTCTGAGTGTGGCTGCCACGTGGCAGGGTAATCACCACTCATTTACAGAACTTACAAAGCCAAAACACGCAAAACCCCCTTCCCCGCTCCTCAAATAAACTTCCATCCAAGACTACATCCTCCAAACCACCCTCCCCCAAATCATCCACCCCTAAATCATCATCTCTTATATTGCCCACCCCGTCTAATGCCACTGCCACATAGAGCAATGCTGACAGTAGACACAGCACAGGCAAAGCAGACGCCACACCCCGTGAACTCAACAAACACTTTACAACAGTTGCAGAACACATTGTCAAAGAAAAGAATACTGACTCAAATGAACTACAAAAATTAAAACAAATTTTGTAATTCTAAGAACATTCGTTCAGCAACACCAGCTCCGCCTATGACAGTTATTGATGTTTATCAAGCTTTATGCCAGTTCAAGCAGACACGAAGTCGCGGACTAGACGGGATTGATGGAAAAATACTGAAACTATCAGCACTTGTTATATGTGAAACTTACCTACATTTACAAGTTATGCATTGATGAATGTCACTTCCCGTTCAGTTCAAAGTTGCAAAAGTAATACCCGTTACGAGCCATCGAACTACAGACCTATATCCATTTTACCAGTTCCGTCCAAGCCCTTGGAAAAACACATAAATAAACATCTTTGCCACTATTTTGACTCCTCCAACCTACTAAATAAAAATCAATCGGGTTTCAGGAAAAATCATTCTTGTCATACAGCACTTACAAACCTAATAGATCAGTGGCTAGCCAGTGTTAATGAGAATAAATATTGTGGCGCACTGTTTGTTGATTTTGCAAAGGCTTTTGATGTAATTCACCACAAATTGTTATTCAGGAAGCTTTTATCATATGGTTTTACAGGAAATACCTTCCACTAATCACATCATTCCTAGAAGACCGTCAACAAATCGTTTGTGTCAACAACAATTTATCAGAGTAGCTGCCTATCCAACATGGCTTACCCCCAGGGTTCTGTGTTAGGACCATTGCTGTTCTCAGTTTATATGAATGATCTCTCTCTTTATATTGAGGATTCATGAGAACTCTTTTGTGATGATACCACTGTCCATACAAGTAGCTCCAGCATGGAAGCTGTTTTCACTTCATTACAGAAGAATGTGGATATCTTATGTAATCGGTGCAATGTAAATCACATGTCACTGAATCCTAATAAAACAAAACTAATGCTGATAACAACAAGGCAAAGAAGACAAAACATAACCACGCAGCCTCCAACTGTTTTTATCAATAATCAGGAAATTGTTGAAGTGGTACGCGTATATGTTGATAATAATCTTTCTTGGTCTTGTCACCATCGCAGTTTATGTAAATCAATATCCAGACAAACATATCAGCTGTGCAGGATTAAGTATTTCTTAAACCTTCTTGCCAGGAAATTGTTCCTACACGCACATGTCATATCTTCAATCAATTATTGTTCAACACTATTTGATTCTGGTGTTGCTAATGCCATGAAACCTCTTACGAGTGCCGACAAAAGAGCGCTTAAAGCAGTCCTATTAAAATCGTCTAGTCTTGGTGAAGGGGATCATACTAAAGCGGGGGCTCTTCTGTTAAAAGAAATGTTAGTAGTCAACAACTGTTTGCTAATGCAAAAAATTGCGACGGGTTTAGCACCGCAAACTCTTCAGTCTAAATTTACCCTAACCAAATTCCAGTTTCCCCACACCTAGAATAGATCTCTTTAAATCAAGTTTACCTTACTCTGGTAGTGTGGTTTGGAATTCACTTCCACTACATTTCCGATGCAGTCAAATATACAGAATCCTTCACGGAAAAAGCAATTACACATTTTACAGCAGACCATTGCTAGTAAGTACAAAGTACATATACCAGGGCACATCCTCTGTTTTACTGCATATTAAACTGATACACCGCTTCCTTTCCACCTCTCTCTCTCCTCTCTCTCTCTCCGCTCTCTCTCTCTCTCTCTCTCTCTCTCTCTCTCTCTCTCTCTCTCTCTCTCTCTCTCTCTCTTCGTTAATTACGACTGCGTGTCGATGGATTGTCACTTAATTAATAATCATAGTCTTGGATAGTGTATAAATGGTCAATAAAAAAAAGACTGGGGAGGGGGAGGGTAGACTATAATGGCATCTCTCTCTCTCTCTCTCTCTCTCTCTCTCTCTCCTCTCTCTCTCTCGTCCCTCTCTCTCTCTCTCTCTCTCCTCTCTCTCTCTCTCTCTCTCTTGTCATTTTCGTTCATCTCAGTAATCGATGTCATGCATATTGCGGGTACCCACCCCCTTCAGTATGGGCTATGGGCTTAAATCTGAATAAATATTCGCATTCGCATTCGCATTTCGCATTCCTCTCCTCTCTCTCTCCTCTCTCTTCTCTCCTCTCTCTCCTCTCTCCTCTCTCTCTCTCTCCTCCTCTTCCTCTCTCTCTCCTCTCACACTCACACACACACCACACACACACACACACACCACACACCACACACACCACACACACAACACACACACACACACAACACACACACACACACACACACACACACACCACACAATGGCACACATGCACACACACACACACACACACACACACACACACACACACCACACACACACACACACACATACACACACGCTACACACACGCGCGCGCGCACACATGCACACACACATGCACACGCACACCACGCACACGTACACACATCATGATAAATCAGTGTTTATTATTATTGATGAGAGGAATTCATTGTCGTTTACTGATAACTGATTGTAGTACTGTTCGTTCCTCGTCTTGCCTTGTAACCCACATCATGTAAATGTAAAAGAAAGAATAATGAATACTTATATAGCGCCTATTCTCGGCTGGAGACCAGCTCTAAGCGCTTTACAATCCACACTCGTTTTACACAACGGGCTGCCTACCTGGGTAGTGCCGACTGAAGAGCTGCCAGCTGGCGCTTCATTCAGTCGTTTCCCGTGTCATCCATCAATATCGTTCAATATCGTTCACTCGATTTTCCTAACTTCCTTCATTCTTTCAATTTCTCACGCAGGGTGCATGCTATGTGTAACGTGTCATCCTACCAACGGCCAAACTGGCCTTCTCTTCCGAAAGTTGGTGATGGGATTTTACGTGTGTGCAAGATGTTATGCGTGCGTTTCACACACGGAACCCTCGGTTTATAGTCTCATTCGAAGGACTGTATGGGGAAATGGAGTCAGAACTAATAACTCCGAGGGAAAAAAAAATCCCCCTGTACCGAAAAGGGCCCCGGCAGAGGAGATTGAACCCGCAACCCTTGGATAAAGCATGTGTTTGTTTATACTGTTATCCTTGGACAAAGAGATTATCATCATCATCACATCATCATCATCATCATCAAATCATCATAATCATCTCTCTCTCTCTCTACTCTCTCTCTCTCTGGTGTGTGTGGTGTGTGTGTTGTGTGTGTTGGTGTGTGTGTGTGTGTGTGTGTGAGTGTGCCATGCGTGCGTACGTGCATGCTTTCGTGCGTACCTCTCTGTCTCTGTCTGTCTGTCTGTCTGTCTGTCGTCTCCCCCCTCTGTCTCTCTCTCTCTCCTCTCTCCTCCCTCTCTCTCTCTCTCTCTCTCGGGGAGTGAAACGAAGGTCTTGCACAGGCATGTCGTATTTCACGTCTTCCGTAGTGTTTTCCGAAGAAGTAAGGATTGTGGCAGTGTAACCAGCATAGTACTTTGGCGAGTGGGCTGAGTCGCGGACCATGCCATTGGCTCTGTTGGCTTTTAGGGCCATTTGTGGCTGTTTCGGGCCGATATTTCAGGCCTTTATATATGTCGCAAGCGGGGCCAGGGCGAAAAGCAGCTATGGCGCATCGCCATGTTGATACCACGCTGTGTGTCAGCGCGTACGGGGTCCTCATCACGCTTGGCGTTGCCCTCCATCTCAACCCTAATGTTTTTTGGAGCGGCGTCTGTTCTTTGAGATGTGTGTGCGTGGAGGCGGAAACCCCACGGACCTCGGATCATAGCAGTATACAGCACAGACCTCCATCCATCAGCATGAGAAACGCAGGAACCAGCTCTGGGAAGACACTGGTGGTGCAGCAGGCAGCAGGTGCAGGTCGTGGTCCCCTTCCCTTTCCAGCCTTGCGTCAGAATCTCCCCCCCCTACCTACTCTGATGGACGTTATGATGGCCAGACTGGACTTGCGGGCCAGCACATGAACGTCAAGTGGACAATGTTGAGCACAGTGTTAAAACTCGAGAAACCATTTGCGGGAACCTCCAGTGTGGGCGAGTTTGGGGGACTGAAGGGAGCGTTTGGATTA